>CAUYRT010045558.1:0-56258 GCA_963574885.1 Lepilemur ruficaudatus
GCGTCCAATGGCAGATTCTTTTTCCAAGTGGCACTTTAAACAGCCTGTGACTTGAGACTCTTCCTACATTCTCAAGGAATTTCATTTAGTTCATGATCACAGTGGTAGTAACAAGATTTTAAACATCACCTAAGAGACCTGTTCATCTTAAGCTCAAGTTGGTCTGCAGGAATTTGAGTTGTGGTTGCCAAGTAAGCGGTGAACTGCTGAGATGGAGATTGGGAGGTCCACCGGGGACCCCCGGAACTGCGTAGCGCTGCAGCTTGGTCCTGCAGGGCAGATGAATCCCCTTCCCTGTGGGTAGCACCCACACGTCGGTATTAAAGTTTTTTGGAGGCTTTTGGGACCCGCTGCCTGCTCTGTGCTCTTGTCGCGCCTGCCGCGATGGGCTATGGTCGGATGGGGGCCGACACGCTCGTTTCAGGGACAGCTGCACTTCCTGTGGCTCAAGCTACCGCACAGGACGTGCCCTTAACAACCCCTCAGCCCAGGACTCTGTCTTTGCTCTGGCTACTTCGGTATCTTTGTCCCTGGGCTACAGCTGAGGACACTTGGCTGTGGGGGTGCCCACAGCCTGCCACCCACGGTGGTGCCGCGCACACTGAGGCCCAGCCTCGTCCTGGCAGCAGCACTGATCTCAGGAGGGTGAAGCCATCCCAGCCCAATCGCTGCTCAGAGGTCCCCGCAATACCGTTAGGATGGCCGTGAAATGGCAGTGTGGGTGTTGGAGGGGACAGACATTCGAGCCAGAGCATGGCCTCTCCACCCAGCAAGTGTCGCCCAGAGAGATCCAGGGACAGGCTGGGACCGGGGCTCTGTCCACCCCAGACTGTCCTTCCTGGAGGCTGGCCGGGCAGCGGGTCAGCTGCATGGGGGCCAAGGGCAGTTCCTGACAGTAGGGGTCTGGCTCCTCCTGCCAGCACCTCCGGGTGCGGTCAGGGCAGGCTCACCCACCACCCCCTGGGCAGAAGGTGCCGGCAGCCCCAGGAGGACAGGTGGCAGGGGACTATGAGCCACAGCTCTTACCCCTGGGGGCAGCACTGTCCAATGGAAACTTCTAGACCTAAACATGAAGACCAGAGCTGTGCAGTGGAACCTTCTAGACTTACACATGCAGGCCACACCTCCTGGAGGACTTCCTGTGATGAGGGCAATGTTCTGGCTTCTGGGCTGTCCAGTATGGTAGCCACCAGCTCCACGTGGCTGCCCAGCCGTTGAACTGCGTCCAGTGTGACTTGAGAGTGTGGTTTGTCTTTGTGCTTGTTGTTTATAAAGCCTGCAGCACCCGGCACTGCCGGGTGGTCTCCCATTCAGTTGCTAACCAGCCCCAGCCCCACTTAGCTCCCGAGACCAGGCGCGTCTGGGGTGGGCGGCCACAGACTGAAGTGTGGAGCTTTGTGCTTTAAACTTGCTCTGAGTTTAAACGGAAATGGGTGTGGCCGCCGGCCGCAGCGTGGGACAGCTGGGCTCCAGCTCCCAGATTCACGGCTCCCCGCGGCAGGGTCCTGCCAGCCTCATTCTGGTTTGAGGCCTGATTCCCCAGGACCCAATCCCACATCTGAGAACACACCTTGTCCCCGCCGTCACTGTTGGCTGCATACCAGCAGCCACCAAGTGTTGAGCATTTACTAATCCCCATACCTGCCAGGCACTGTGGGGTGGGCGGTGGTGCTGGGATCTTGGGGCCCCTTGCTGCTGTCATCAGAGGAGCTGGGGACCGCACCGGGGAACCCCTGTGGTCCTTGGGGGCAGCCAGCCATTTGGCCAGCCAGGGCTGTGCCTGGCTCAAGGACAGCTCACTTCGAGCCCCCCTCCTCAGGCCCACGGCTGCGACGTCTGTGGGGTCCTCGGGCCTCCGAAGCTCCCGGTGCCAGGAGGGGCTCAGTGGGGCCTGGGGCACCTCTCTGAAGGCCATTGAACAAAAAGCAAGGGCGGTTTTCTTCCCTTCCTTTGCAAAGGAATTTCAGCTCAGAACTGACACTTAAACCAAAACCCAACAATCTAAAAGTGCCTTCACTTCCTGTCGTGGGCAGTGGGCGCTGGGTGAGCCATCCCCAGTGCCGGCAGGCAGGCGCTAGGTGGCCAGCGCCCCTGTTTCTCGCCTGGTCTCGGTGCCTCGGGGGCTCCCCACTGCTGTGAGCACGCGGGAGCTGGCTCGGCTGCTGCTCTTCTGCGCTCTCGGCACAGAAGCTGCGCCGCTCTGATCTGGGGAGATGTCATTCCCTGGGCATTAGAGCCGGGAGGGAGCTGACGTCCTCCTCTGCGGTGCTCACCAGGACCAGGCGGGGGCGGGCGGGGCAGGGGTGCTCTGACTGCCCCCCTGCACAAGCAGGAGCACCCCACATGCAGGCAGAGCTGGGTTCCTGGGGACCTCCAAGGGGAGAGACGAGACCCCTCCACTGCCCTTGGGGACTCCACAATCCAAGGGAGAGGCAGAGGTTTCTTACTCATGTTCTGGAACAATCCAGAAGTTCTGAGAACCCTCGGACTCGCGCCTCTGTTTGTGCCAATGCACAGCCACCCGTTTTCGCTGCCCTGGTTGTCAGTGATGGCACCAGCGGCCGCCACTGAGCGCTTATCAGGCCACCTCCTTGGACCCTCACACAGGAGAGGAACCCCTGTGTCCCCACAGAGGCTCTGACTGCCTAGGGGTTTGTCCAAGGTCACCCGCAGGTGCATGACGGAGCCAAGACCGGGGTCCAGGTGTGTCTGGTGACAAAGCCCGAGCCCTGGGCCTCTGTGGCGCCCACAGCCCCGGTCGTTGGTCCTGGAAGGGGTCATGGCCGGGGTCAAGTGGAGCAAACCTGGGGGGACGAGGTGACTCCCAGCTCCCCCGGGATAGGCTTGATGTGGTTGTCGGCAGACAGCCCAGGACCAGGCCGCCTGCACTCCTGGCCTCTGTACTATAGTTTCCTTGCAGGCCGACAGGCTGCGTTCAGCTGCCGTGGGGCGCTGGGGAGGCCAGGGAGCTCCCCGGGCTCAGCTGCCCCGTGGCTCTGCAGGTCAGCAGGAGCCTGGAGACCAGTGCGCCGGACGCCTCGCCGACATCCAGCGCAAGTCCCAGGGCTTCCTCGAGTCGCTGAAGGTATGCCCCAGGCCGATGACACCGTGCCCCCTCTAGGCCTCTTCTGTTTGGGGTGAGCTCGGAGCAGCCTTTGTCCCCCTGAGGCTGAGTGGACAGAATTGTAGAATTTAGAAATGGGAGGGGTTGTGCCGGTGGGGGAGGCAGAGTCGCCCTGGGCACCTGGCCCTCCCCCGCCAGGTGGGGAGCCCCCACAGGACAGCAAATTGGGCCAGCTGAGGGACCGTCCCTGCCCGGGCGCGGGTCCGTTGGGGTGACCCTCCGAGGAGGGGCCGGGCCTCTCTGGCTGAGGGCACCGGTGGGGAAGCTGAGCCCAGGGCTCTCGTGGCAGCTGGCCCAGCAGACGCAGGGACAGGCACTGGCGCTTCTGCAGCAGCGGGCAGAGCGGGAGGCCTGGGAGACGCAGATGGCCCTGGACAGGCTGCTCCTCCGACACCAGCTGCAGGTCAGCCGGCTCCCTCGTGGGGTGCCCCGCACCCGCTCTTCTGTGCGGGAGGTTAGGGAGGTCTTGGTGGGAGCTCACAAGTCGAGCCTGGGGGAGAACTGCGGGCCCTGCCCTTGCTAAGGACAAGCGAGCCAGAGGCTGGCATGGTAAGATCATTCTAGAACCCACTGGAAAGCAGAGTTCAGAGTAGAAACAGGATGTTTTGGCCACGAGTGTCCTGGGGGCACCTGCAGTGGTGGTGCCCCTGCCTGGGACCAGAGCCGGGTCACAGACGACTGTCCCCACTGGGTCCCAGGCCTGTTGGGCATCTGAGCCAGGGGTGCACACAGCCTGAGGTTGCTCCCAAGCCTGCCTGTGCTCAGCCTTCCTGCGTCAGCATCCTGAACCCTGTCAGAGAGGCAGCTCTCGCCAGCCAGGCAGCCCAGCACCTGCCCCGCAGGGGAAGACGGTGCCAGGCCTGGCGGCAGCGACCCCACCAACAGGGCACTGACCCAGCACTGGTGGCTGGGACCCGGTGGGGTGTGACGGGCCTTTGGAAAGTAGCTCTTTCTTCTCTGTCTTTGACCCTGTGACTGCTGGGGGGATGTGCACTCACAGTGTACACTGGGGGTGCTCCCGGGAGAGAGAGGCAACTGAGGGAGTGTGTGCATGCATGTGCAGGTGTACACACGTGGGGGGACATGTGCGCGTGTGTGTGTACACATGTGCGGTGCATGCGCAGGTGCATGTACACGTGTGTACACATGTGCAGGGCATGCATACAGACACCCTCAGACACACAGTGGCACAGACACACCTACCCATCCCTCTTTCCCTTCTTCCTCCCGCCCCCTCTCGTCCATACCTCTGCTGCCTCCCTGGTGCTCCGGCCCCCGGCCCTGCGCCTGCTGGGTGGCACCAGCCACAGCCACCCCGAGCTGGGGTTTCCCTCCCAGGTATCCTCTCTGCCGCTAGCCCCAGGCCGTCCCCCCTCCCACCTCTGGGGCTCCAGCCCTGGCCTCCCTGCATGTGTGCCAGGCACCTGCCACCGTCCCCAGCCTTGCGGTGTCCAGCCGGCCCCACTTGGAAGATGGACAAATGAGGTCCTGGGGCTGGAGACCTGCCCAACATCGGACTCCTCCTGGGACCCCAGCCTGGCGCAGCTGGCCCAACCTAGTGCCCACGGGTCGTGAAGCCGCCCCGTGCCTCGTCCGTAGCTCACGCCTCCTCCCTGTCCTCGCAGCGGCTGCTGGAGAAACACTCGGCCCAGGCCAGGCTGGAAATGGCTTCAAAGCTAGAGCAGCTGCCGACCTGTGGGGACCCAGCGTCGAGGACAACCTCTCAGGAGACCGTGACAGCCAGGCCCCGGTGAGGTTGGAACATAGAAGAGGGTCGGGGGAAGCTGAGCACAGCCACAGGTGTGGCGCGGCCGGCCCTGCTGCCGCTGCATCCAGCGCGATCTCTCACCCGGTGGCAGGTCACACCCACCCCTGGGCACGGACGCCGCTGTGTCCTCGCCCGAGGAAGGACGGGCGAGTGTGGCCGGCACGTCAGCCCCTGCAGGTGAGAATGTCCCCAAGTCCCCCGCCTCCCCGTGCCGGCGGCTGGCTCATAGCCCCGGTGTGGTCACGGCGGGCGGGATGTCTATCTCTAGCTTCATCTCAGCGTGGCCATGAAACACGTGTGTGTGATTCCATGCATGTTGAGACTCGGGTTTTAGCCAGAGCGTGGCCCGTGTTGGTGGACGTTCCGCGAGCTCTTGAAGAGAACGCGCGTTCCGTCGTGGGGTGCGGTGCTCTGTGACGTCGACTGGGTCGTGCTGTCAAATCCACGAAGGCCGGGCGGGTTTCCTGCCTGCTGCCGCCGTCCTGCTAACACGGGGCGTGGAAATGCCGCCTGTAACCGCGGCGCTGAGTCCCATCGCGGTTCTGTTCGTGTTTGCTTCGCGTGTCTTGCAGCTCTGGCATCAGGCACATAAACACCCGGATTATGATGTGCTCTCGACGAACTGGCCCCTTGTTACGGAATGACCTGGGAACAGTCAAGTTTGTCTGACATTGAAAGAGCCACACCAGCTTTCTGTGAGCTGGTGTCACTCGGTGTCTCCTTTTCCGTCCTTTTACTTTCTATGTTTTTGCCTCTTTGTATTTCAAGTGCGTTTCTTTTTTCTTTCTTTTTGTTTTTTTTGAGACAGAGTCTCGCCCTGTTGCCGCCTGGCTAGAGTGCAGTGGCGTCATCACAGCTCATTGCAGCCTCAAACTCTGGGGCTCAAGTGATCCTCCTGCCTCAGCCTCCCAAGTAGCTGGGACTATAGGCATGCGCCACCATGCCTGGTAATTTTTCCATTTTTAGTAGAGACAGGGTCTTGCTTTTGCTCAGGCTGGTCTCAAACTCCTTACCTCAAGTGATCCACCCACCTCAGCCTCCCAGAGTGCTGGGATCACAGGCGTGAGCCACCACGCCCGGCCTCAAGGGCGTTTCTTATAGGCAGCACATAGTTGGATCTTGCTTTTAAAAAGTTCAGTCTGGCAGCCTCTGCCTTTGAGTTGGGGGCTCACGCCACGCACATCGCACGTGACTGCTGATGTGGTTGGGGCAGGGGTTACTGTCTTGTTTGTGTTTCATTCCACCTGCCCTTTATTTTCTTCTGCTGCTGCTTAGTTCCTGCCTCCTTTTGATTAAACCGTAGTTTTTGGATTCCGTTTTCTCCGGTGTTGGCGTGTCAGCTGTCGCTCTGTATCTCACCCTTTTTACCGTTTCTGGTTCTTTCTGTTCCTTTTCACGGATCTAGATCTCTAACTGGCATCATTTTCCTGCTGCTGGGACTTCTTTTCCTTTTCCTGGGAGTGCGTGTCTGCTGGCCACAGTCATTGGCTTTAGTGTGCCTAACGACATCTCCATAACATCCTTGTTTCCTGACGTGTTCTCTGCCGGCTGTCGAATTCCAGGTGGACGTTTTTCTTTCAGTGGACGCGGAGCTCCGCCGTCCTCGCGCCTGCGCTGCTGCTGACGAGAAGGCGGCCGTCGCCCGTATCTCTGCTCACCTGTCCACGGTGTCTTCTCTCTCTGACCACTTTGAAGACTTTCTGTTACTGGGTTCGAGCAATTTCATTATAATATACTTTGCTATAATTTTTCTTCGTGTTCCTTGGTCTCGAGGTCTGAGATTCTTGGGCCGACAGATTTATCATCTGCAGTCTGGAGACGTTTCAGCCGCTGTGTCTTCCCACACTTGCCTGCTCCCTCTTCTCTCTCCGCTCCGGCGGGGACGCTGGCTCCCCATGGATGGGGCCACTTGGAGTAGCGAGCTCGCTGCGGCTCTTTTCGTTATTATTTTATTCCCTTTTCCTCTCTGTTTCCTTTTGGACATTCTACCGCTGTGTTTCACAGTCAGCGATCGTTTCTCCTGCAACGTCCACGCGGACGTGAACCCCACCCAGTGTGGTCCCCATCTCAGGTGTCTTAGTTTCATCTCGGAAAGTTCTATTTGAACCTTCTCTTTTTTCACATCCTCTAACGATCCTACTTAACTTCTAAACAAACGGACTATCGCTACGAAAGTTTTAGAGCCCTTCTCTGCTAACTCTAACACCTGCGCCAAGCCTGGGTCAGTTACCAATTGACTATTTCTCCTCATCACGGGTCATGTTTTCCGGTTTCTTCCAAACCTTCCAGATGTTGTGAATCTCACCTTGTTGAGTGCTGGGTATTTTTGTATACCCGTGAACGTTCTTAAGCTTTGTTCCGGAATGCAGTTTTTTGGAAGTGATTTGATCCTTTCAGGTCTTGCATTTATAGTTTGTTATTAGTATTAATTATTTTTTTTAGACACAGGGTCTTGCTCTGTCGCCCAGGCTGGAGTGTGGTGGTGCGATCACAGCTCACTGCAGCCTCGAACTCCTGGGCTCAAGTGACCCTCCTGCCTCAGCCTTCTGAGCAGCTGGGACTACAGGCATGATCCTTTCTGTAAAGATAGAGGTCTTGCTATGTTGCCCAGCCTGGTCGTGAATTCCTGGCCTCAAGTGGTCCTCCTCTTCAGCCTCCCGAAGCTCTGGGACCATGGGCATGAGCCACAGTGCACAGCCAGCTGCTTTTATAGTTCATTAGGCGGACCCAGATTAGTGCCCTGCCCAGGGCTAGTTACTGCCCACAACCAGGGCAAGAGCGTTGTGTGCATACCACCCAACCCCTGTGCACCCTGAGGTCTTCCAGCCTGGCTGGCTGACGTTGGCACAGTTCCCAGCCTTCTAGTCCTTTTGGATGCCTCTGTCCCAGCATCTGGAAGCTTCTTTACATGCATTAATCGATCAGTTCTCTGTTGAATACTCAAGGGGAGCACTGCACGGATCTCCAGGGTCCTCCCTCTGTGTGGCTCCCTCCTCTCGGATGCTCTGTCCCACCAACTCGGCTGCCTCCGTCTCCTCCACTCAGGTGGTCCGCCAGGCCCAGCCTCAGTTTCCCCTCCCTGCACTGCAGCCCAGAAACTCTCTCAGGGCGATAAGTTGATATAACAGCAGGTCTCGCCTTAGCTTCTCTCTCAGGGATCACTGTGCTGTTGTCTGATGTCCAGCGTCCAGAAAACTGTCCTTCCACTTCACACACACGTGCCTCTATGTAAACACGCCAATCTACATGTACACATATGTAATCGTTTCACATGGATGGTAAATGCAAAACCCAATCCCTTTTACTCTCTCCTAGTGGGAAGTGAAAGTCCTTCACGATCTTTCCCGTAGCTGGGCCTCTGTTCCCATCACACCCGGAATGGGAGGGTGGCCAGCGGCAGGGAAGCTCAGGCTGGGAAGCTGGGCTCTGCTGTCACCCTGCCACCTCCTTGGTGCTGGACCTTGGACGGTGGTTCTCCCACTCTGGGCCTCAGTCTCCCCTGTGCGTGAGCAGAGCAGTTTGGCTGTCATCCCTGAGCTCCCCCTACGTTTGGTCTGGTCTTTCCCATGCTCGGTGGGGGTCGCCCAGCAGAACTTCACATCAGGAAAAAGGAGACTTCTCCCTCCCAGTGTGGCCCTGTGAAGATTTGGTGTGACGCTGTGTGTGTCAGGGTGGGGCATGAAACTGCCCCAGACATCCTACTTTTGTGACCCCTCCTGCAGAAAAGACCCGTGGATGCGGGGCACTCAGACCATCCCCATGACCTGACCATGACCTGCTTTCTGTCCTCAGAGCTGGAGAGGCCTGACCAAGCCCCCTCCGAGCTGCCCCTGAACAAGCTCTGCCCTCCGGACCACCCTACGCACCAGGTACAGGGAGAGGTCCCCTGGGGGGAGGGGCACAATTTTGGGGTCCAGCATGACACTGGCAGGTGCATCAGACCTTAATTCTCCCTGCACAGCATGGGCCGCCAGGTGCCCAGGTCTGTCTCTCCTGGGCCTGCATCTAGGGGATGGGTCTCCCCTGTGGGTCCTGCCAACACATCGCCCACCCTCCAGCCAACAGCTGCCTAAGCCTGCCCTCCAGCCCTGGGCAAGAGATGAGGCAGGCATTGTACTTCAGATAGCCTGGCCCACATTTCAAGGAGGGTGGCCCGGCCTTTCTGGAACCCTCTAGAGCACAAACCCTCTAGAGTACATGGACTGGATCGTGGCTGGGCAAGAGGCCAAGATGATGAGGATCCCGCCTGCCCTTGGGGAGCTCCCAATCGGGAGTGGGGGCACAGCATAGGGAGGAGCGGGGCGGGCAGTCAGGGAGGGCTTCCGGCAGGCGGTGGCCTCTTCCCCAGGGATGGGCGCCGCTCCCACAAGGCGAGGCCAGTCTCTGGGGAGGACTGGACGCCTGGCGGTGACGCGGTCCGGTCGGTCTGCCCGCCCCAGTGGAGCCCCGCGAGGCCCGGAAGCGCCGAGCCGGGAGATTTCGGAGTCTTGGACCGCTTCAAGCTGCAGATGCTGGAGCAGAGCCTGCGGGAGGAGGAGCTGCGCGCGCAGCACCAGGCCGCGCTGCTGCGCCTGCGCGAGATGGCGCTCGAGGAGAAGACCCGCGCCGAGCTCGTCTGGCTGGAGCATAAGCGGGGGTGAGCGCATGCGCGGTGCCCGGGGGCCCCCGGCCGCGTTTGGGGAACGAAATGTTCCGACGCGACCAGTGACAGGTGTTCGCAGGAACTCGGGCAAGACAGGAAAGTGCCCAAAACACAAGCAAAATGGAGCGCCCGCAGGCCCACGTCCGAGGTACGCGCACTTCCGGGCTGTCCCGCCAGGTGCTGTGGCGGGAGCCGCACAGGTGGCGCTGGCAGGTGCATCACGGCCGCTGACGTGCGGCCGTGCCGTGCCTGTCACCGCCCCGGGCCTCACGCCTCACGCCTGGTCCCCGGCCGGGGGTTTGTTCCCAATGTCAGGAAAGCCTTTCCAGGTCCCTCCGTAAGCGCCAGGTGGGGAGGTGG
This sequence comes from Lepilemur ruficaudatus, assembly GCA_963574885.1. Classification (NCBI taxonomy): domain Eukaryota; kingdom Metazoa; phylum Chordata; class Mammalia; order Primates; family Lepilemuridae; genus Lepilemur; species Lepilemur ruficaudatus. Next base: position 9,895 of record CAUYRT010045558.1, read on the forward strand.
CGGCACAGAGGCCAGTGACCCGGGCCTCCCCGCCTGGGGCCTTCCCTCACTTCCACCTTTCCTTGTTGTCACGGAATGTCCACAGAATTTCCTCCAGGCAAATTCCTGGGCGTGGAAGTGCGGGCCAATGGGAACCACCTGGAAGCTCTCGATGCTGCCAGGTTGGCCGCAGAAGGGCTGAGCGGTTGACGTGCTCCCCAGGGAGGGAGGGCGCCAGCACGTGGGCGCACCCCTCCGTCCCAGCTCTCCGCCAGTCCCTGCCTCTGAGACCAAAAGTGGTCGGGAGGGGTGGGAACAGCGACGCCCTGGGCGGGGCCCCCGCGCCTGTGCACACGTGGCCGCCCCCTTTCCAGCAGGGCTGCACCGCAGGGGGCGTCCTGGTTTGGTCATGGCTGACCGGGTGGGCTTGTCTGGGACACCTCCCATCTCTAGCACAGACTCTCAGTATTGGCGGGGCCCCCACCCTCTCCCCCCAGGTGTCTTGGGAGCAAGGAGGACAAAGCCCTGCTGGCTGTGCTTTCGGAGAAGCAGCAGCAAGCCCTCAGCACGTTTGAGAAGGAGCAGGTGAGGGCTAGTGGGGCTGAGGGGGCTGGGTGTCCTCGTCTCAGTCTCCCCACATGACACTCCTGGTACAGATGCAGAAACCGAGCTCCGGGTGCGGGACCTTGGGCTGAGTGCAAAGCCCAGATTCCCCCCCTCAACCCTCCGGGGACGCCTACGTGCCCCTGACTCACAGGGCAGGTGGGGGGCACTCCAGGCAGGGCAGCAGAGGCCCAGGCTGCAGATCAGCTTCTCTCAGATGAGGAAAGACAGAAAATGCCAGTGACCCTGCAGAGAACAGCCTGGCCTGTGGGACACAAAGGGCATAGACGGTCCAGCTGTCACAGGGTGATGAGGGCAGCTGGCGGAACAGGCCCTGCCTGGGGAGCCCTGGCTGGAGGGCCTGGAGCTGGCCAGTGTTGTAGATGACCATGGTGGGAGCTGGGGGCCATGGGGAAGAGACCCGGCTCAGCTGAGCCTCCGTGTCCTGTCTGGCCTGTGGAGACCACCGCCTCGCAGGGTGCAAAGGCCCGAGCACGTGCTCTGCGCAAGGTGGCTCCGCTGAGGGGCGTGTCTGCCAGGGAGCAGTGGGGAGCAGCTGGAGACTGCTCAATAAAGAGTGGCGTTGTCCCTGGAGCCTGCAGGGCACCTGGGGAGTAAGCGCCCAGCCCCCACTGCTTCCTGCTGGTGCCTCCTCGGCCAGACCCAGGAGACAAAATGTCCTGATTGGACCAACAGTAGGTGTCACAGAGCCGTGGCTGAGGCAGTGAAGTGCCACGAACAAAGCTGCCCCGCTGCGGACGCTGCCACGTGACGCCCACTCTGCTTTTCTGAGAAGGAGTCAGGCCACAGTGGCCCAGTGGGCCTGCTGGGCCCAGCAGGAGGGCCGGGCAGAGGCGTGTGGAGGGAGAGGGAGGCCCCGGCACAGTGGGGGAGCCAGGGCTCCCCCAGACACCCCTTTCCAGTTTGCCCCTCTTCCTCTTCCCTGTGTGAGCTCACGGGTTGGGGGCTGTGCTGACATTTTCTCCCCTCGGCTGGCTCAGAGGGAAATCCGATACCTGCGGAACGTCCACCTGTTCATGCACCGCGACAGGAAGCTGCTGCTGCAGCATCGGAAGGACATCCTGTCCCTGCAGAGGTCCATGGCCCACCTGCAGCAGGAGCTGCAAGCCGGGACCAAGCTGCCGCAGGTGGGCGCTCCTGCCTGGTGGGTCTGTCCCCTGGCTGCTCTGTGCAAAGGAGCAAGTCCCTTGTAAAATCGCCTGTGGCCCCAGGTAGAAAGGGAGTTGTAGGGGGTGCAGGTGGGGGGCAGGGGGGACCCTAGCTGGGCCCTGGGGCAGAGCCGACTTCAGGTGGTCGTGGAAGGTGCTCCAGGCGGGGGAGTGTGAAGAAAGGCCCCAGTGCGGGTGGGAGGATGGGAGCCAGGGCTTCCCCGGGTGGGGCAGCGGTGAGGTGTGGGCCGAGCAGGGGGATCTCCATGGGCCTGGGGCGTGGGAAGGAGTGTGTGCCTGGAGGGTTCTCAGGTAGGCCAGCGCCTCAGGGACCCCAAGCAGCAAGGCTCCTTGGAAGGGGCTCCTGCTCCCCTCCCCATGGCTGATGGCCCACGGGAGGGAGGCTGTGTGGACAGGGGTAGGGCGCTGTCCCCAGGAGGGCTCTGTGCCTCCCCACCTGAGTGTCTCTTCTGTAAGCTGGGAGTGACAGTGGTCTCACCTGGAGGGTGGGGACCAAGATTGGATGAACTGGGCTCTCTGAAGCACCTGGCCCAGGCCAGCCTGTTGGAGAGGGGACCCTGGCTACTGGACTCCAGAACGCGCCACTGGGGGCATGGCCGGCCCTGGGCAGGGACTCTCCTCTCTGAGCCTCTCATCTTCACCTGTCAGCGGGGTGCGGGGGCCCTGGCAGAAGGGGACGTCTGGCACTGTAGTGGGAGCTTGCAGACCAGGTGCCGATGGCTGTGGGCACAGCCACATGAAGCCCACCACCTGCTTTTCTGAGAAGAGACGAGCCAGAGGTAGCCACACCAGGCTCACCCTGCGCTGTTTTTCATAGAGTTCCAGCCCCGAAGGCAAAGCCGCCTGGGATGGGGGCTCTGAGAAAAGCCAGCAGCCTGAGGGGTTGGCACAGGGCTCCCCGTGTCCCCTGACACCACGCAGGCCTGGCAGCCCCACCAGCCACCACTCCCAGAGCAGCCGTGGAAGCTTGGAAGTCACACAGTGAGTTGGCCCTGGTGCCTACCATGGGAACCCTCTCCTGCGGGGCGGCCACCTGCCCACTTGCGCCCTGCCCTGCTTGGGGAGCTGCCTGTGGGCGGAGTGGCTGCTTTTCCCACCGAGAGCTCCCTGGCTTCCATGCTGGGAACATCCTGTCCTGCTTACAGTGGCCTTGAGAGCTGGGGAGGTTCTCTCTCCTCCAAGCGTGGGCTCCCAGAGCCTACAGCCCACCAGAGTCTAACCGCAGAACCCCCAAAACAGCAGCCTGGGGGGCAGTGCAGACTGGGGAGGTGCCCTCCCTCCCAGGGGGTGACAGCAGCTCTTCCCCAGCCCACGGGGCTCCACGGTGAGGGACGTCATTGCCCCTTGGCCACCAGCCAACGGCTCCACAGGCTCCTGCAGCCGTCCTCAGACAGGCCTGGTCCGCAGTCATGTTGCTGTTGATTGCATGGCCTGGGGACCTTTGGAAAGGCTCCAGGCTGACTGTCACCTCTGGGTACCCAGGAGTTTGGGTGCAGGGCTGGGGGCAGGCAGGTTGGCAGGACCCTGAGGTTGGGGCAGCTGTCCTCCTGCGGCAGAGAGGATGCCCGGTCACTGTGCACAAGTTAGAAAACAGGGAAAAGTGGGCTGTATGTAGAGACCTCAGCTCTCCTGCAACTCCATCCCCTGAGAAAATAGCCGCTGGCACTGACACTTTGCCGGAGGTCGTGCCATGCAGGAACGGGCACCTGGTCGCTCGTCTGTCCAGAGGTCAGCTGGTTCGAGCATGCAGAGGGGCTGGGAGCATCCATAAGCAGCGTCAGGCAGCCCCGGCCCCAGGGGAGCTGGCACAGCAAGGGATGGCCAGCAGGGGTGCCACGGGGTCCTGGCCCGAGACCCTGTGCCGGGAGGGGACTTTAATGCACGTGGGGGGCTCCCGTTCCCAGTTTTATTCGGCCCCGTTGTTGTGTGGCAACTCTGAGGGGTGCAGTCCCCTACTCTGCGAAGGGAGCAGAGCAGAGGCCCCATGGGAGCCTGTGTCCCCTTTGGGAGCCTGCGTCGGGACGTGGTGGTGTGGGCAGGTGCCCTCCAGGTCCTGCCCCAGTGAGAGAAGGGGTCTCAGGAGACGTGGTCTCCAGGCTCTCAGGACGGCCGTCCTCGGAGCCGACACCTCCTGCCACACCCCTGACCGAGGGTGAAAGGCCCAGGGTCACCCTTGGGTGGGGACAACTGTGCCCTGTCGTAGCAGGTGCCTGGGGTGGAAAGGGAAGCAGACATAGCTCCAGGCAGGCACTGAGCAAGCAGGGATGTCCGCAGATGTCCAGGGCAGGCCCTTGGACCCTGACTCAACCCAGGGGACTCAGGGGCTCTGCAGCCTTCGTGTCCCAGCTGCTTCTTGCTGTCCCAGCAGCATGGCCCCAGCAGGGTAGGATGAGCCTGGCAGCAGGCCTGGGGTGCACTGGGACCCCTGGCTTAGCACATACAGACATGCTGCTGCCCCAGGCCGGGCGGTCAGTCTCCATGCAGAAGTCTCGAGGGGCACACACTGGAGGACAGACAGACGCCCCACCCACCACGCCTGGCGCGGTGCCTGGCCCATTGTCACTCCCACAGCTGTGGCCCTACTTGGGAAGCTGCTGGCTGAGGGGCCAGAACCCCATCTTCTGCTTGGCCACTGACCGCAGCTGGCCCTGGATATGCCCTGAGGTTGTTCCCAGGGACAGGGTGCTATGGAGCGTCATGATCGGGGCTGGGAGCGAACAGGCAGGGCAGATGGTCACCTCCACTTGGCACCACCTTGCAGCCTCCCCGCTGAGCAGCAGGACACAACACCTGCCCAGACAACTTTGGACACAGACGGTCACCTACAGCGTCCGAGGCCAGCATGGGGACAGGACACACTCAGCACCCTGGGCCAGCTGGTGGAGAGCGGCAACACTGGCCAAGGTGACCAGGTGGGGCGGTGGCATGGTCACTCATTCAGCCGGTCCTGGGCAACTTGGGGGCGGCCTCAGGCTTGGGGTCAGACACCTGTGTTCTGACCTGCCTTGCCCTGCGTGTGACTGGGGTGCCCTGGGGCCCCTCTGACTCTGCGTCCCAACGCAGCAGAGTGTGTGGCGGGCGTGGGGCCGGCAGACCCCCTGCATGCTGCAGCCAACATTCCCAGGACACAGAGTGAGGCGCCACCGGCCAGAAGCCACCCCGACAGGCTCTCCTGCTCTGGGAAGGGCTCCTGTCGGGCCCACTGCCAGCCGCAGGCTCAGATGTTGCCAGGCCGCCCTGGAAACACACAGCTGCCCAGAGCCCCTGCCCAGGGGAGGAGGCAGGAGCTGCCCGGGGCTGCCTGTCCTTGGTTTAGGGCTCAGCAGCCGCCAGGCCATTTGGACCTCCAGGCAGGGGACACAGTGGGGCAGAAAGCCTGGCATGGCCCCCGCTGTCCCTGTCGCCGATGAGATTGGCTTGTCAGTCCTTCCAAGATCAGTCCTGTGTGGGGTGAGCCCCCCACACCCTGACCACAGCAGCCCCCCTGCCCTCAGACACTCGGGAGCTGCCTGGCCTGGCAGGGGGCCCTGTTCCACCCGCTCCCCCTTCCTCCCTCAATGCCCGTGACTCTGGGCACCGCGTGTCTTTCAGAGCCTGGGGAGCGGCCTCATGTCCCTCTGCTGGGTCTTCAGCTCACGAGCTCCCTGGATGTCGGGCAGCAGCCAGGCCCGGCCTTTCCTGTACGCACACGCTGGGACGCCCCCCCGCCCAGAGCTGCCTATTTCAGGGCCCCTTCCTGTCCCACTGCGGCTTGATCTTGGCTGGGACCCTGGGTGCCAAAGTGTCCTTGGTTCCTGGGCTGGCGGGGCCCCAGTGAGTCCCTGGCCCGGTGCCCTTTCCCCAGGTAGCTCTACACTGCATGGTGTCTCTCCTCCTGTCTTGTCAGCCAGGCCGCAATGGCGGAGGAGAGCCACCCCGCAGCTCAGTGCAGCCCCGGGGAGGCGAAGGAGCTGCCCCCAGGTAAGCCCCCTGGAGATGGCTGGTGGGCACCACCCTCCCCGTGGATCTCTCCAGAAGCTTCCCCCACATCCAGCAGGGACCGTCCAAGGCTGGAGCCCAGCCTCCAGGCAAGGACGGGGAGGCCCACAGAAACCAGAGGGGACGGGTCCCAGTTGCCCCCCACGCTGGCCGCAGACCCCTTCACAGCCAGAAGATTGGCGGGCTCCGTTCCCTGCAGGAGGTGACAAGTGGCTTTTCTGGGGAAATTAATTAAAAGTCACAGCTGGCTCTCATTGTTTTAGTCACAGCTTCCTTTATTGTTTATCTGGGTTTTTAAATATTTGGAAACCAGCTGCCAGGAGCATCCTCATGCACGAACAGCAGGCTTTGCGCAGGTTACATTTTTCTCCTTCTGAACCTACACGTGGCCCAGGCCTTGCCAAGCCGAGCCCCTGATTTACTGGTTGGTGGGCAAGGCCCTGGTGGCGTGCCTGGTGGCCATGGGCTGAACCGTGAGAGTTGCAGGGCCCAGGCTGCTACCGCAGAGCTCCCTGCCCAGGCCTGGGGAGCCCCCGCCCCACAGCCACCTTGGGAGGGTGAAGGACGCCATTCGCACCAGGTCTAGGGGCTCCCCGCAGTTGCGCCCGCGGGACAGATCTGTGGAGATGGGAAGAGGTCAGAACCCCTCGCAGCCTTGGGGTTGCCTGAGAGAGCCCGGCCAGGCGGGGCTCCCCAGGGAGGCCCGAGGTGCGGGGGGCAGAGGGACCCACGGCACACCCACAACCGGCCTCTCCTGATCCAGTCCCAGTGGGCTGCTGCTCAGGCCTCTGTGGCCGGGAGCCCCTCTCTGTCGGCGTTGCTGCCTGCTGCCCCCGGCCAGGGGGAGCAGCCGTCACTGCTCTGGGGCCGCAGGCACCTGCACGCCACTCCCGGACCCTCGCTGCCTCTCCGAGGGGCTCATCGCACCCACCCTGCAGACCAGGGCCGCAGGCACAACGAGCTTGAGCTACAGACTGTGGCCACAGAGCTTGCTAGTGAGCCGCGGGGTTCGCCTGGGCCTGTCTGACCCCAGTGCCACCTGCTCTCGGGTTGAGAGACTGAGTTTGCAGGGGCTCCCTGGGTGACGCCCCATCAGGTCACGGGGGTAGCCCAGGGTCCTTCCTGCATGGCTCCCGTTGCCTCGGCCTTCACCACAGGATGTTCCCATTGGCAGAGGTTCCACGTGTCTGGGCTCCAGCTAGACAGCTCAGGGTCCCTTAGGCCGGTGGCCTTGGGGCTCCGTGTCCCCGCACCTGCCGGCTCCCAGGGCAGAGCAGATGGCGCAGCGAAGGAAGTGAAGGCCTGGTGACATCCCCACCCCCTTCATCTCCACCTTGCCGACCTCCTGGCTGTGCCGGGGGTGACCTTGGCGTGTCAGAGACCTGCCCCCCCGCCCCATGTGTCCGGCTGGAGGCCACCAAGGGGAAGGAATGAGCTCTGGCAAAGGGTTTCCCAGCCCTGTGAGGGAGTTTTCCCCAAAGCAGGGAAAGAAGTCTCTAAATTGAAACAGTTTTACTAAAAGCTTTTTTCTGAGACTTTGTGTCACTAACTGTCCCACCAGGGATAATGTCAGGAGCAGACCACCCTGCATTTAAGTGTCTTCACACCAACCAGATACTGTAAAAAAGTGTTGGGTCCATTTTGAATTTTAAGATTTTTTTCACGTGGCTTCGGAATTCGTGGGGGCTGCCCGCGTCGCTCCCTGTGCCTGCGCCTGCCAGCGCTGACAGCCGCCTTGCCCACAGGAGACCCCCAGACCACGCCCTGCCCCTCCTCGGCAGAGGAGCCCGGGACTCTGACAGACGGCCACGCGTGGGGCTCCCGGGCTCGGTGCCGGCACGCCCAGGGCAGAGGGGGGCCTTGTGGCCCCCAGGAAGCCAGCGTGAGTCGGGGTGCGGCCATGCATTTCTGCAGGCCCGGGAGGCCTGGCCTGGCTTTGTGGGGCATGCTGTGTGGTCTTGGGGGATCGCCCATCATGGGGGTGGGGGGGTGTCGTGGGATTGCAGGCCTCTGAGGCGCCCTCCCAGTAGGTTGAAACAACTCTGAGATTCACTGATTCTCTGGGTTTTGTCCCAAGATTCAACACCTGGGTAGGAAAAAAGATGGTCTTTTCCACGGCAGCAGGACCCTGGGGTGTTGACGGGTCTCAGAGCCACAGGGAAGAGGGGAAGGGGGTCTGGTGAGTGGGGGTCTCCACAGCCCTCTTTAAGGGTGGCCTTTGTTTCTTAGCCGTGGTCACTGCAGGCACAGGGGCGTGGCCCGGAGCTAAGGGACATGGACGGGCCAGGAGAGGCCATGCCCTGACGGTGGCATCTCTCTCTTGTGTTTCCAGCAGGCGGTTGAAGGCGGCACAAGCCAAGCGCAGTCGGGGTCGGGGCCGGGTGTTGCCAGGAGCCCCGTGGTGGAGCCCCAGGACGTGGAGAGCTGGTGGTCAGGGGAGCAGAGGTGCAGAGCCGCGGAGAGCCCGGGCAGGGGTGGGGCGTAGAGACGGGAGACAGGTTCCACCAGCACTTCCTGTCCTCTCGTTGCTCCCGGCAGCAGTGTGCAGGTCTCACTGCGGCCTTTCCGACTCTGACCCACTTTCAGAGACAAAGAACCGGTCCAAGGTCTGGCTGTGAGGCCAGCGGAGGGCCCTGCCCCGAGCTTGGGCTGTCCCGGCCCTCTGGGAGTGGTGACCACCCCTCTGCTCCCTGAGCCTGTGGGACTGAGATTGGACACCCCCAAAGACAAGCCCCCAGGAGCCCTGTGCTCTGAGGTTCACCTCCGATGGTGGCAGAGGACTGGCTGGGGTGCTTTCCCAAGGGTGTGCGGTGTTGGCCGACCCCTCTGGGGCCCTGATGGCCAGCCTGGGGAGGAGGTGGGCGGCCGGGCCCCTCCTGGGGGCTCCCCAGAACTCCTCCTTGAACATGCTTGCAGGACTGAGGCCTGTCTGCAGGACCTGGGGGTCGCCTCTGCCCGTCTGGAAGATGCCTGGCTGGCCACCTCTCCAGGTGCTGCCCCTGCCCCCGGCCCCTCCCTCTCCAGCCCAGTTAAGGGTCCTGGTCCTCCCAGACCAGCCTCCACGTCAGGGCCGGGCTCCGCCTGCAGCACACAGCCCCGCCCTCCCGCCACACTCCCCGCTCAGGGCCGCCCAGCTAATGCCCTGTCTGGAACCATCCACATCTCAAATGAAAACAAAACCCGGCAAAGCCAACCACTCAGCCTTGAACAGCTGCTGCACCACTGAGGCGCGTCCCAGAGACGGAGAAATGTGCACCAGCGCAGGACCGTGGCATGGGGTGGCTGTGGGTGACGGCTAGGTTGGAACCAAAGGGGTCGAACATGCTGGCACCATTGACATTTTTCCTGCCCCTGTTGGGGTGTCTTTCTGGTCCTGACCAGAAAGTCCCCTGGCTTTGGGGACTGGGGCATGGGGTGGGGTCTCAGGGGCGAGTGTGACCACCGTTGGACCATCCCTGAACTCGCCCTCTCTCCACAGCTCCTGCAGCCCCTGAGGAGGAGGCACCACCCGCCCCGTGCCAGAGCAGCAGCGCCCTGCCCCAGCCGCCTCCTGTTGGGGACCTGGGCTCCGAGTCCCTGGGCTCTGAGTCTGCTTCCACAACCTGCTCAGGGTCATCAGAAGCCCCAGTGTCCTCCCCCACCTCCTCGGCGGGCTCTGAGAGCGGCCTGTCCTGCCCCTCCGTCCAGGAGTTTCAGAAAGCAACTGCCATCCTGGTCCAGCTTTCCGAGAGCCCCGTCTCCCTGTCCGGCCTGGAAGCTGAGGACACCCCGGGTGACGAGGACACCCCGCGTGATGGCCTCAGCTGGTCTGGGGAGTTCTCTGCACAAAGCTCCTGGGAGGAGCCCGGCCCAGCTTCGTCCTGGGGGCTCCAGTGGGGCGAGCCTCGGCAGCGAGGTGTTCCTGGGGGTGGGGGACAGGGGGCCCGGCCACTGTGCGGCTCCTCCGTGGATGTGGCTGTGTCGGGGCACCTGGAGCCGGGTCGGAGCCTCCTGCAGGTGGGCAAGCCATTGCCTCTCCTGGATGTGCCCTCCCCAGGGTCGGGGTCAGAGCTATCAGAGGCCTCTAGCAAAGTGTGGGACGAGGACAGTGAGGAGAAACTGCTGGAACCCGGCACCGGTGCCAAGCCAGCATCCGTGAGCTCCTCTCCTGCAGACGGCTCATCTGGCCTTGGGGACACTGGGGAGCCTGATGTGGCTCTCCCCTCCCTGGGCCCTGGGGAGGGGCAGGAAGCTTCCGGAACCAGCGAGAGCTTGACCAGTGGATCAACTACAGGAAAAGCCAGGCGGGTGTCTCCTGAGGCAGCCTGCGTGGTGTTCCCATCCGGACCTCCTCCCACGGTGACTTAGACTTGTCACTGTCCTTTCTTTCGGGGACCTCTACATCTGCAGGGGTGGATCTTGGCAAAGAAGGACAGATGCTGCTTCCGCAGGCCGCAGCTGGCTGCCTGGGCGGGCCCTGGCATGCTGCCCCGAGCTCATCCACCCAGAGGAAACCCCTGCAGGCCCTGCCCGAGCCTGAGGTCCCTGTGACCCTGCAGGCCCCTCCTGGGGACCCCGCTGGGCTGGCACCCCTAGTAGCCAAGGGCCAGGGACCTGGGCTTGGCGAGAACAGAGCCTCCCCCGTCCTGGAGGAAGCTCGTGCCCCTCCTGCTGGCGGCGTCTTGACTGAGATCCTGTCTCCCGTCGATGAGGTGCTGTCCTACAGCAGCTTCGACCTCCCGTCCTCTGCCCACGGGGACACCCACCTTCCCCCCCCACCTCCCACCCCCCAAGCAAAGAGTGACAAGGAAGACGCCAGCGCAGGCTCAGAGGACTTCCCTTCCCCGCCCAAGGAAGCCGTGTTCCTGGGGGCCTCGCTGGGAGCGCAGGAGGAGAACACCTCTGTCACCACTGGGGACTTGTCCCCCTTGTCTGAGGACAGCCTGCCAGAGGCACCGTCCCCACAACCCCAGGAGTTGGCGCTCTGCCTGGGGGCTGCTGGGCAGGCCGGGAGCTCTGAGGACGAGTTGGGTGAATCACATGCTCGGGTGGGAAGGGAGGCTGCAGGCAGCCGGTGGTCTAAACCGGTCGGCTGGCCAGGGTGCTTGCATGAGGGGGCAGGCGACGTCCCTGGGGGGCTCCCGAGGCCATCGGCACAGCCCTCAACTTCGTCCCTGGAGGCCTGTGTGGCTGGGGAGGGTCTGTCAAGGTTGTTGGCTGCTGGTGACACAGACATGCTGTTTGGCACTTGGCGGGGGGACCTGGAACCTACTTTGGACACAGGGTCCTGGGCTGGCATGGCCCTTGAGGAGTCCTCGGGCCATCGGGGGGCGCCCTGGGAGGGGGTGCAGACCTTTGAGAGTGCAGGGTGCAGGGTAGGGTCAGGGCATCTCTTAGTGCGCCCGGACGAGGCCCTGGCCACCGTTTCAGCTTCACCTGTGTCCCTGGGCAGCCATACCTGCTTGACCGAGACCCCCCTCAGCGGCCAAGACCCCAGAGAAATGCTGGGTGAGCACGGAGCAGCTGCACCCCCAGACCCCTGGCCTGTGGTCCCAGCCGACCCTCCCCCAGGCCGAGTGCCCGTGGGGGCCAGTGGGCGGGCTGGGGAGGGGTGCGAGGGAGCCCTGAGCCAAGGGGCACAGGCCCAGCCCGGGGCCGAGGGCATGGCGGGAGAGGGGGTGGTGGACCTGGTCTCCACTCGGCTCACCAGGAGGGTCCTGCGCGACTCCTTAGCGGCTCTCTCAGCGCTGGCCCCGAGGGGCAGCCCCTAGGGGTGCTTTCTGAGATAGCCTTGTGAACCGTGTGTGCGTCCACGCAACAGCCACACGGGAGCGGGACGCTTCAGGACGCCCGGACTTGCCCAGGGCGGAGGGACTTGGGGCGGAGCAGCGCCCTGCAGGCGGCGGTGCGGGGCGGCCGCTCTGCCTTCTGGACAGAGGCTCTGCTGCTTCTGTCAGGCCTTGGAGTGGCTCGGACCCAAAGTGACCAAGAGACGGACACAGCGGGCTGTGCGGGTGCTGTCCGGAGGCCCCTGCTCAGGAGAGGCGCCAAGGCCAGGATGTCAAACAGGGACAGTCCAAGGAGCCCGGAGAGGGCGGTGCCAGGATGGGGCAGCACCTGGGCCAGCACAGGGGCTTGGGGTTGGCAAAGGCACAGCGAGGAGGAGCGGACACTGGGCTGCCCTCGTGCTGACTGGCCACGCGTTGCTCAGGAAGTCATCGGTGGGAACATTCACCGGCTGTGACTTCGGAAGGTGCAGGCCCCGATGCCCTCACTGTTCCAGCGGTTACCTGCATCGGGGGGACTGCCGCGGCTGCGTCGTGTGCCAAGTGAACCGGCTGGAGGAAGTGCCGACCCGAGCCCGAAGGTCCCTTCACCCACAGCCAGCCCCGGCCCGGGGCTTCTCTGGGATAGGTGGGCCAAGGCCTCCTCGCCGGTGTGCTTGGGGTCCCCTGTGCGTGGAGGCAGGGTGCAGCTGGTCTCTGCTGTAGCCACGGACTTTGCCTCACCTCCGAGGGCTCGCTGGAACCCCAGGGACCCCCTTTTCTCAGGAACACAGAGCCAGGCAGCGAGACAGGTGCTGCCACCTCCGGAAGGAACGAGAGCCATTCCCACGCAGGCCTCCCGGTGCGGAGCCCCCTGGAGCGGTTGGTTATTCAGCAGGTGGCGCTGGCAGCACTGCGGCTTCTGCGTGGAGGGCGGGTCCTGCACACCAAACAGGGGCAAGCTCCCCCTGCCCGAGAGCACCTGCTTCGCCCGGAACAGACATCCAGGCGGGAAGCTCAGGAATCATTGTTTCGCGCATGAAGAGGATTTCCTCTGGGGAAAGAAGTCTCGAGAAGTTTAATTGTAAAATGAAACCACCCTGCAGACCCTCGGGCCTCATCTGGCTGGGGACATGGCCCCCCAGGGTGACGGGGATGGGGGTCCATGTGGGGGCGGCAGGGTGGCCGAGGGTGCCCTCGGGAGAGCAGCCTGGGTGCGGGTGTGAGGGCCTGCAGGGCCACCACAGCTGTGACCTCCCATAGAAGCCGTCCCAGTAAGCCACCGATGGGCTCAGCAGATTCCAGGGGAGGGACAGGCTGCCCGGAGTCCCCGCTGCCCACCCTCTCCCAGAGCAGCTCTGCGGCTGCAGCCGCGACCCAGCCAAAGCCAAAGGGCCCTGGAGCGCAGCCGCGTCCAAGCAGAGCCGTGTCCCGTCCACTCCGTTCCCAGGGGCTGCGGATGGGCCTTCCCAGGGTAACCAGGGGCTGGGGCACAGGTGTTCCTTCTCGAGGGGCAGCTTCCCGCATTCCAGCGCGAGAGAGAGCACACTTGGGCTTGTGCTGCAGGAGTTCGCTAGAAACCGCCGTGACAGTCTCCTCTTAAATAACGCCTCTTGTGTTGAGAGTACGAGTGTCCTGACCAGGGGCGTGTCACCTCTGTATGTTCCAGTCATAGCAGCTGGGCACTGGGGAAGTGGCTTTTAAATGAGCCTGGCAATCCTTGTAGGGGACAGCAGGGGTGTGTCACCTCTGTATGTTCGAGTCATAGCAGCTGGGCACTGGGTAAGTGGCTTTTAAATGAGCCTGGCAATCCTTGTAGGGGACAGCAGGTCTCAAGCCTGGTTTCCAGCTTCAACAGGGTAAGATGTCTTGCGAGGAGGCTCACTTGTACCGTGATTGGCCGGACCTCTCAGAGCTGACTTTCCAGGCCGGACGGCAGTGTGTGGACGTGTGGATGTAACTGTCATCTGTCATCCAGCCATCATTCACGTATCTATCCATCTGTCTTTACGTCCATGCACCTATCAGTCATCTGTCAGCCAGCCATCCATCCATCCTTTCCTTCCCTTCCCGATTTGCTTCCCAGATCGGAAGGCCCCTGCCTGCACAGGGAGTCCAGACTTGGCACACGCCATGTGGCTGAGGAACGTCCGTGCGCCCGTGCTGGCCCCTCCAGCACTCAGCTTCCCCAGCTTGAGAGAGAAACTCATTCACTAATGACACCTGCCCCTGGGAGACCCCAACGTCTGCACGCACAGCTTGAGTGGGAGACGTCTCCAAAGCTGGCATCTGCAAGGCCTGGCCAAGCCCCGAAGTGCCAGGTCACAGGACACACAGAGCCACCCACCCGTGCTCCCTACCCCAGGCCCCTTGAGCACGTTCGGGCCCCCTGCTCTCCAAGCGGCCCCTCCCGCGCTGCAGCCATGCCCAGCCTGCCCTCTCCAGCCCGGGCAGCTCCAGGTGCCCACTCCCCAGGCTGACCTTGGCCACCTCCGCTCACTGTGAACGCACCTCACAGGTCAGGGACGAACGGGCTGCGGCCTTCCCTTTGATGCCGCACCTGACGCCCCCCAGCTACCCTGGAGCGTGCACGGGGCGGGGTGTGTCCGTTTTTGGCGTGAACAATTTCAGAACAGATTTTGAGCTACAGCTTTCTTATTGATTTCCTTCTAGTTTTCTGAACAAATTAGTGTGTAATTTTTTATATTTTTCTCTTTATTGCTGACCCTTTTGGATTTATGAGGCTGTGTGAGAGGAATTATGTATTTTACCAACACGTGTTTGTCATGGCAATAAATCTCCCGCGCGGAAACCCCGAGATCTGCCTCAGATCCCAGCAGTTGCCTATCCCGTCGCTGTGGCTTGGTGTCGACGGCTGGGACGGTGCAGGGGCTGCAGGTGCAGCCGGAACCGGGGAGGCCTTCCCCACATGCCGAGCAGGGGTGTGGCGTCCCTGGCGTCACTGTTGACCCGTGGCGCGGTGCCCTCGGAAGGAGGCTGGTTGTGGGGGACCGAGGAACACCCAGGCCTTGCCTGCCGAGGGCGGCCGGAGGGGGCCAGAACGGTTGATGACTCTGGCTGCAGGAGAAGCGTAGCCAGCAGGGGCGTGAGGCACTTACTGTCCCCCCGCCTTATGTGCACAGAGCACAGGGCTCTGGCCCGCGGACATATCGATCCCAGGCGAGACTCCAGTCCCAGCCTCCTCCCCTTCAAGGTCTCCCGCTGCGCTGGCCTTGGCTCCCATCCGAGTCCAGGCTCCGGCCAATAAATCTTGACACCAGCCTCAGGAGAAGTCATTATCTTCCACAGAAAATGATTATTTCTCAGTTAAGCCCTACATTTAATTTTCCCGTGATCTGTCTCTTTCAGCTTCCCCGCCTCACGGTCCCTCCAGCATAAAATGCCCACGCATGTGCCTTCTGCCGCCCAAACCCCAATCATCAGACGAACTTTACGAGTCCTTCTGACTCCCCACCCCGCACGGCCGTAATGGCCACACTCATAAAACACACAAGGAGGCCACCAGCACCGGCTACGACATGGTGACTGCCGTTCACACTCCTGGGGGGCACTTGGGCACAGCGTCTGCTCCGACGGGGCCGCCCAGCACTCTGGTGTTGGTTCCCCTGGGCTGGGAGCCAGGGGAGCCCACCTGCCTTCCAGGTGGAGCCGAGTCCCTGCCAGGTCAGGGTCTCCTGTCCCAGGGACGAGCCAGGCCAGTTCCTGCCCAAACAAAGCCAGGCTCGGAAGTCAGTCCTTCCCCACTGCTCCAGGCAGCTCTGGGATCCTTGGAGGACGTCCTCAGGTCTCACAGCAGCCCCTGTGGTCCCTGTCCTGACCACCCACCGTGTGGCAGCCATCAAAGCTGGGGACAAGGACAAGGCCCCTGCCCCGGGGCTTCCTGCCACCCTCGCCTGCCACTTACCTGGAGGGGCCTTTTCCCTCGAGCTGTGTCCACCCAGTCTGTAGCACGACAGAGTCTGGGCATCAGGGAAGCTCAGAGCCAACCTGGGGCCTGAGGCTGCCTGTGTCCTGGGCCCCACCCTGCTTTTTACTTTTTACCAGGGGTGTGGCAGGGACCCTGTCCCCAGACAGGCCTCCACATCCAGTCACTGGAGGGTGGCCACCGTGCCCTCCACCTGTCCCTGTGAGGACAGGAGATTGAGCCCACCGGCACGATCCCTGCCACCTAGCTAGTATGCAGGGGTGCTAATTCCACCTCATAAATTTTCCAAGGGATGGGTGTTGGGCGTGAGCAGGTGAGCCCTAAATGCCAAGCTCCCGCTCACGGAGGGCAGGCGTGCTGGGCGGGCGCGTCCTGGAGCTGGCGCAGTTGAAGTCTGCCTGGCCTCGTCCTCACTGTCCCCACACAGAACCTGCTCCACCCAGGTGGGACCGGAGAAGGGACCAGCCCGCCCTGCCCTCCAGGGCTCACGTCCGCCGGCCAGGGCACGAGCTGGTTGGGCGCCGACTGAATGCCGAGAGGGAGGAGGCTCAGAGCTGCTCTTCTGCCTTTGTCCCTGACACTAGCGTCAGAGCCGGCCCTCCTGGTGTTGGGGGCACGTGGGTTTGAGACCCTCTTGGTCACATACATGCCATGTGCCCTTACCCACCCACACGGGTCAGCCTCAGTTTCTCCCTCTGTGAAACAGGAAGGATAGTCTCTTATTTCCTCGGCACTGAGACGGGATCCTCCCCACGTTTTCATCTCTGTGAAATCAGAGCGTGTCTCCATCGACGTCCCACGGCAATCCTGACGTGTCCTCGCTTCCTCGTAGCACAAATCCCGCCTTGGCCCCGAGGAAGTGCCGCCGCCTCTCTTGCAGGTGCTGGGGCAGACTTAACAAGGTCACGCGGGTGGGGTCACAGGGCGAGGCTCAGTCCGTACCACTGCTCAGGTCCTGGACTCTGAGATAAAATCACCACCGCTCTGTCCCTGCTGCTCTCGCGTTGACATTTCTGACCTTGGGCGGAGTTTTAGGATGGATGTGTGATTTTCCCCGAGCAGTTTGTATGACGCTGATCTCGCACCCTGCGGCAGGGGGATGCTGGATTTGAGAAACTGGCGTTTTCATGGTGCAGTCTCTCGGTGCTGGGCTGAGCTCGGTCGTGGGTGGCTCAATTTCATGGAGCAGGGACACCAGCCTTCCTTCCCCAGGTGGTGGGGCAGGTCACGTTGCCAGAAAGCAGGGACAGAGTGGGACGACCTTGTTGTAGTCCCTTCCCGCCCTTGATGTAACATCATGAGCAGAGAGAATCCCACGGGACCCCCTGGGACTAGAGCAGGTGACTGGCCACCTAGTGGCCAAGGGGGCCGTGAAAGTGGGGCCAGCACAGCAAACCCACCTGACATGAGGGGATCCAGGGACCCCCCCCTTCAACTCTCTGAGCACCTTGACAGGGAACATGCTGGCCCTTAAGGAAGAGGTATGAGTGTCAGAAGGACCTGAGCCCAGAAGGGGGAGGGACGCTGCCTCTTCCCCAGCATGGTCCCTTCAATTGGCTTTTGGGTGTCTGCTGTGCACTGAATTGTGTCCCCCAGGATTCAAATGCTGAAGCCCTAATCTGCAGTGTGATGGCGCTAGCAGGTGGGGCCTTTGGGAGGCGATGAGCTGAAGCCTTGTGTCCTATCTCGCTGAGAACGTAGACGGAACCCAGAGAGACGTTCAGGCCCTCCCACGGCCAAATATGCCACCGTCCCACTCTCCGCCTGCTTCCACCAATAGTCCACAGGCTCCCAGGACCCCACAACTCCACATTGTGGCGATGCCTCCCACCTGTTAACACCTGCCCTGGGCCTCCTGCCCCACCTCCTTTCTTTGCTCCCCTTCTCAGCGAAGCTCTGTGCTGTCTCTTCTTTCCCCCCCGTTCTATCTGAAAACACTTCCACTTTGTCCCTGCATTCGCTCAGACCGCTGCAGTCTGGCACAAAGCCCAGCGCGGGCTCTCAATGCCCATCTTAGCCTGATAGGAAGGCTCCCGTCCACTCTCTTCTCTGCCCCGGGTCTCGCACACTCTCATTCCCCCCGCCTCACCGCTGCTCCTCTGGAGGCCCAGGCTCAGGGTGTGGCCCTGCTCTCTGTCCCAGGGCCTCCCTGGGGACCTTGACCAGCCCCAACACACCCTCTGGGATCCAGACTCCACCTTCCAACCTCCCACCAGACACCTTCCTTAGGTGTTGAAGAGGTCGCTGGGATTTAACAGATTCAGAACAATCTCCTGATTTCCATCCACACCCCCAAGTTGCTCTCCGACCCCTTCCCTACAACCTTTGATCTCAGCCGTGACCAACTGCAGGTGACGTGACCCCCTCTGCTTCCACCCTGGCTCTGTCTTCAGAGCACACCCAGAGTCGGTGCCCGACCCCTCTCGCCTGGAGGGCTGGGACGGCCTCTCACAGGTCTCCTGGCACCCTTCTGCCCCTCTGCATGGCAACAAGAGGGCAGAGCTGCGTCCCTGCACAAATCCTCCACGGGCCACCACCACATTCTCTGTGGCCGGGCTGGGGAGACCCCTGGTCTGGCTCCCGGCTCCCTCTCTCAGCTCCCTCTGCCTGGACAGCTCCGCTCCAGGCAGACTGGGCTCCTGCCGTTCCTGCAGCACTCAGCACCCTTCAGCCTCAGGGCCTTTGCATGTGGCATTCCTCTGCCTGGGCCACCTCTTCTCCACTCACAGGTCACCTTCCCCAAGAGACCTCCGGACCCTCCGGTGTGCCCTCCCCATCATCTGCGCCCGCCCTGCTCTGCGGCTTTTGTAGGTGTACTGGCCGCCTTACTGTTGATGTGTTTCCGGTCTGTCCCCCAGTGCAGACCCGAGGGCACCAGGGGCTTGGTTTTGTCCTTGCTTTGTCTCCAGGGCTTGCCACGGAGTGGAAGCCAGGAAATGTGAGTTATGGAGGGAAGGAAAGGGGGTAACCACCTCCCGGGAGCGCAGGGCGGTCTGGAACCAGAGAACCTGAGCTTCAGGCCAGGGGAGAGCCGTTGCCAGCTCAGGTTGCTCCCATCCGTTCCCATTCTTTTTGTTTTGGTCACACAGTTCTGAGAAAATCTTGATGTGTATAAAAAGTAGAAATGGCAACTAAAACACCAGGTATCATATTCAATTAAGCAAAAAAGTCACATGGAACCTCCTTTCCTAGGTTTGCATAGAAATGAATGAATCTCGCAGCCGAAGTCGACTCAAACGTCTAACACACCCGGCTTTGCGTGGATGTTTTGCTACCTTTTCTCAGAGTGAAATCTCCTATTAGAAAGTCAAGGTCAGGGTTGCAGACTCTCTGGAGCCCCAGGTGGGCTGGCCAGGTAAAACACAGGACGCGCCTCACCTGGATTCCGGGTAAGAGATTAAGTCTGAGACTGTCCCGTTAAATTAGCATTTCAGGAATGGGACAGACTTGGGTTGAAAAAACCACTAGCTGTTTGTCCGGAAGTCACATTTGACCCGGAGCGGCGACCCCAGCCGGCTCCGGGAGGGCGGGGGTGCCTGGCGCGCGTGGGCGGGGCCGCGCGGCGCTGGGCGGGGCCTGACCGGAGCCTGTCCCTCCCCGCGGGGGCGGGGCCTAGCGCGCGCGGCGAGCGCGACGGCGGTTGCCAGGGTGAAAGGTCAGCGCGCCGGCGACACTTCCAACATGGCGGCGGCGGCGGCGGCGCGCAGCCCGGGAGGCCGAGTGGGGCCCGCGCCCGGAGCCTGGCGCCCGGCCCCGCCGCAGGCTCGGCTGCCGCGGCTGCTCGTGCTGCTGGCGGCGGCGGCGGCGGCGGGGCCGGGGGGCGGCGGCGCGGCGCGGCTGTACCGCGCGGGCGAGGACGCCGTGTGGGTGCTGGACAGCGGCAGCGTGCGCGGGGCCACGGCCAACAGCTCGGCCGCGTGGCTCGTGCAGTTCTACTCGTCGTGGTGCGGCCACTGCATCGGCTACGCGCCCACCTGGCGGGCCCTGGCCGCGGACGTGCGAGGTGAGGCGCGGGCCCCGCTGCCCCTCCCTGGCCCGAGTCCTTTCCCACGCCGTCCCGCCCCTGCCCCTGTCCCTGTCCCCTGTCCCTGCCCCCTTGAGGCGCCGCTCGGGCCGACGCCGGCTTTTCCAGGGGAGGGGCTGAGCCAGAGGCTCCCCGTGTGTCCCCAGGTCGTTCCCCATTCGGTCTGGCAAGTTGGGCTGTCTCAAGTGAAAACGAAAAGAATCCCCCTCCCCAGCGCCACTCCACAGTTGCGGACAGGGAAGCCGCCCCCCCCCCGCCGTCTCCCTGCTCTCGAAACACCCGCGTTCTGAGCCCCCGCGTGCTTCCCTAACCGGCTGGGCCTCCTATCGTGGCTGCTTCCGGACAAACGTTTGACCGCACGTTCACCCCCCTTCCCGGTGACTTCATTTCAGGGTCTGGAGTGCCCGTTGCTGTCCCACAGCCATAGCCACCCTTTCCCCTTTAAATCTTCACCCTCCTCTTCCCGGTTTGGAAAGCTGCCCACAGGATGGATGCTGAAAGGGAGCCCACCACTTGGAAAGCCAAACACTGCAGAGACTTCTCTATAAAAGACTTAACGCATGTCATTGGTGGGTTCCTTGTTCACAGACACACACACACACACACACACACACACACACACACAACACCCCCCCCCACCTTTTGAGAAAACGGTGGTCCGCTAAGCTGGTCATGTGCCCGCACTTCATCGTTGTTTGGCACGTTGTTAATCGGTCGCTGAGTTACTCTCCTGCTCTGAAGGGTAGAGTTGCAGTGGGCGTGGGATTGGCAGCATCGCACAGGTGGGTCCTTTAAAATGGTGTTTAAACCTGAAGCGGGAGCTCCTCTCCTGCAAGCGTGAGGTTTGGCAGGCCTCTGCTGCTCGTGTTGTACTAACCTCTAATTGCGTGTTTCAGCGGGCAAGAGTGGTAACAAATTGCTACTCTTTCTTCCTGCACCTTTGTTTTTATGTCTTTCATCCAACTTTGTTGTATTTTTCTTATACCCAGACAGATTTATAAAGAAACTTTTCTTCAAGTCTAAATAGGGCTTTTTTATGTAATTGTAAATGATTATATCAGAGTATTGGGCTTTTTGATTCTGTTGAGTTTGTTTTCATTGGTCTAATGTTTTCTTAAGTCCCCAGTGTTCCACACTGGTCAGAACTGAGGTCAGAGACTGGAAGAGATGGACAGAAAACTCTCTAGTGGATTTTTGGGTTTTTTTGTAGACTTTGCTCTTAGAGAAAACAAGCAATTCAGTGATACAGAGAACTTTTAGGTTGTTATTTGGTGGCAGAAACTTAGATATGTACATTAAAATGCAGGTGGCCCAGGCAAGACTGTGGCCTTATTTGTGTGTTTGGTTTTGATTTTTTTCAATTTAGTATCTGAAGTATAAAAACTATAAACCAGATTCAAATATTGGAAACTATTCTGTCTTTGAACCAGCACGGAGGGAGCCTTGAAAATTGCCCCTGGAACTCGGAAGGAAGGTTATTTTTGAAAGTGAAACAGTAAAGTCCATACCTAATGGTGTGATTAACTTAACTAAAAAAGGTTACTTTAGAAGGGCTGGCCTTCTTCCCAGTCGAGCAGGAAGAGTGGCCTGGGCCTGAGACTGAAAGGGGATGTGGCTGAAAGTGAAAGACAGCCGTGGCCCGACCAGACGGGCTGCAGCGCATCGAGGCAGAGGGTCCCAAGAGCCAGACTGTGCCAGTGAGGCTGGCTGAGGCAGAGGCGTGGTGGAAAGGAGGCCCAGAGCCCTCAGTGCTGAGGGGTGTCTTGCTCAGGGTCCCCACAGTTCTTTATGAGGCTGGGGTTTCAAAGTGGGGGTCACCTCGGGACTTGTTAGAGATGCTTGTCTCATGTCGCCCCAGCCCAGGCCTGCTCAGTCGCAAACTTGGGGGGTAGAGCCCCCATCCTGGAAGCACAAGCCCCAAAGTTGGAGGATCCCTGCTCTAAGGGACACCAACCCTGCAAGACACCTGCAAGAAAGCCCTTGGCCAAAGGAGATGGGAAGTGGGGCACACGAACTCCACCTCATGGGTGTACGAGGCAGGTGAGAACCTTAAAATTGCAGAATTTCTTAGTAAAGGAGCCTGTGACCTCGGGCCCTTGCCTCCCACATGCTTGTCCGCAGGACTCTTTGTGCCTAACTTCAGCAGACTCCTCATGGAATGTGGGGAAGGGCTCTCACCCTCTGCTTGGCACTGGGCTGTCCCACAGGCACAGGGTGTCTCTCTCCCACGGCAGCGCAGTTGTCTGGTCCTCCCACAGTCGCCATTCCCATTGTCACCACTTTGGTCCTGATCAGTCACCTGTGAATTGGGTCATCCTGTCCCTTCCTTTGGGGCATGCAGACCTTGGATTGGGCCCTCAAGGGCCTCTTCCTGTTCTCCCCTCAAAATAGTGTCCAGCCAGCTTCTCTCATCCATCCCCCTCCTAGTCTCTGCAGCAGCATAACTTCTAGACAGAGGGGGTCATGGTGCAGCTCTGTCCCCAGCCTAAGATGCCACTAGTTGGGTGAGCCTGAGCTACCCCAGCATCTCTGCCCCTCCTCCCATAGCCTCCTACCTGTCAGGGGCAGAAAGGGCAGGACGTGGCCTGTACTGGGGGGGTGTCTTCCCTGGCTCCTCGGGGCTCTCACTCACAGCTTAAGGGCACCTTCATTTTTTCCTCAAAGATTTGGATTGAACTTTCTTTAGCTCCCTGGGGGCTTTTTCAGACTTTGGAAAATAAATGTTTTTCCTTATAAGAAGGTGGCTTATCAAACAAAAGTTCTGCTGTTTGGTGTAGGCAGATGTCATCCTAGTGTTTGTGTGGGTTGGCTTAGGCCTGTCACTTCTAAGCACTTTGTGAAACAAAACCCTGCTGTGTTCCTGAAAATCGTTTGGGCAGTGTGTTGGAGTTTGACACACCTGTGGCCTGGGGCCCACACTTTGATCTTTTCACGCCTGAAATCTCGGGAATTGCAGAGCCTCAAGTGGACAAAAGCAGTGTGCCCTGACGGTAGAGCTTGCGTTCCCGTGGGCTCTCTGTGGCCGTGGTGTCGGTTCCTTCCCTCTCGCTGGGGAAGCAGGGCAGAGTCTCTGCTCTTGGCCTGGAATTCTGGATGAGACCTGAGCCATCACCCATAGCTCGTGGAGTACTTCTGGAATCGTCCTGCAAGGAAGTGTCTTTTGTTGACGCCCTGATGTCACAGGGGATGATTTGTGAGGCGGAGTGAGATTATCTCTTATGGTCACGCAGCTGAGTGACAGACTAGGGCCTGAGTCCAGGCTTGGGTGACTCTAGGCCCCTGACAGCTTGCTTCCCTGTCTCTGTGGAGCACCAGTCGGGGGCTGGGAGATGGGCGTATCCTGTGTCCCTGTCATTGCTGCCAGGAGGTGTCTACAGTCTGCCTGGACTTCCCACTGAGCTCCTCTCTGCCCTGCTGGTCTGGTTGCTTGTCTGCTTGGCCAGGCTGCAGGCTTCTCCGCGCTGTGGTGGGACTTGGTGTTCCCCACAGGCCCGTCAGCTCTTCGCTGGAAGAAGAAATGAGAGGGGCTGGAGGGAGGCAGCGTCATGGTGGCAATGGCTGTGTGGCAGAGCTGAGAGTCCAGGGGGCTGCCAGACGTTTGCTGGACTCAGGAGGAGGGCGGGGGGAAGAAAGAGTCGGGCAGTGGTGGCCTCCTCTCCCTATACAGCCCCGCTGTTACGGCCACGTGGTTATTTTACAGAAAGGAGGATGTGTCCCCCAGCCGGGGCCTCCAGGGCGTGGCCTCCCTGAGTAGCTGCCCTTAGTGCATCTGAGGCTCTGCTGTGACCCAGGCTGCTCCCATGTCATCAAAGTGAGGACCAGGAAGGTTTGCCTCTGAGAAAGGCCTTACAGATCATGTCCCGGAAACTGTCACCACGGTGTAATGCTGCAGCGGAGTGACCGAGGACATAAACACTGCCAGGGTCACCTGACGGAAGATGAGTTGGGGGACTCGGTCATTCTCTAAGCTGTTCCCTTCTGGGGTCTCGTCATCGTGAGGCTTCAACATTTAACTAACGGGAGATGACGTCATTGGGAATGCTGCTTACCCCCGAGCACCCTTGAACGCTGAGGACCATCTGCAGTTCCAATTCAACAAAACTGGGCTAAATGCTGCAATGAAGAGGCACAGGCTCCCAGACCCGCCCCCAGTACCAAGACGAGGCTGAAACAGCCGCCTGGGTTTTCTCAGACCAGCCCTTGGTAACTCTTAGACACTTTGTGTTAGGTCTACTGGTTGCTGTGTGGGTTTAATT
Organism: Lepilemur ruficaudatus; assembly: GCA_963574885.1. NCBI lineage: Eukaryota > Metazoa > Chordata > Mammalia > Primates > Lepilemuridae > Lepilemur > Lepilemur ruficaudatus. Next base: position 33,615 of record CAUYRT010045558.1, read on the forward strand.
TTACCCTGGCCTGTTATCCCAAACGTGTGGCTTGAACTTGGAGCTTATCTAAGAGACATTTGCTCAGCCAGGAGGGGGCCTGCACCTGGCTGGAATGTTCTCCAGTGGCTGGAATGTGGGATCAGAGACCCTGACGTTGCCCTGACGTCACGAGGGTGAAGAGGCCATGATGGACTCTGTGCCTTAAACACAGCACTGTAGTCGCGTTAGTTTAAACCTTGGAGGTTAATTAATCTTTACTGTAATCATTTTCTAGAACTAATTGATGCTTGGCCATAAATTGGACTTTTACAGACTTCTTCATTAGAACATGATAAGTAATGGCAAAGGATTTCATCTTGTAGGTTCGGTTATAGAGTTGTTTGACAAATAAATTTGAAACAAATTGTGGTCTACTATATATAGAAGCTTAATTATTTCACAAGTATTTTTAAGCCTGTGGTACTAAAATAGCCACACTCCTGAGCGGAAGTGAGAAACAGGCACGTGGCTCGCTCTCGGCTTCCCTTTCGATCCCCTGGTGGCGCTTTTCCCGGACTCTGCATGCCTCCCAGCTGGCACTGCCTCGCCCGTGTGTGGTGGGCCGGCCCCACATGGCGGTAAAAGCAGGCAGTTTGCATTCAGTTTAGAGGTTTCTTTCCTTTGTGAGCTCAGACCCAGACAGGTGGGACAGGCAGGAGAAGGGGAGGGTACCAGTTGAATGAGGCAAATACCCTGAAGCTAAACCTTTTAAATGTTTTGCATTTTATTTGATAAAACAGACTATCATATCTTTTGTGTGGCTGTGAATGCCGTCCATCTGCCGGGCTCGCAGGGACTGCTGGCGCCTGCTCAGCTGCTGAGGGCGGCCCGTGTAACCGAAATTCTCCCTCATCTGCCGGCTTCCCAACGCGCACAGGCTGGCGTTCTTTCAAAGGCAGACAAAGGCCTCGTGAGGTGCCACTTCACCAGGCGCTGTGTTTGAGTGGGCTGTGTTTTGTTGGGAGTGTGGCTGTGCAGGTGACTTGTTGATTCACAGGAATCTTAAGAAGCCAGATTCGGTGCCTCTGCCTGTGTGCACCAGTAGAGCCGGACTTTCTTCCTCTTCCTGCCGGCGTCTTCTGGCCAGAACTTGATGTCTGCTTTGCATTAATTCAGGCACCTGTTGGAATAGTACTGAGTCATTCCCTGCCCCGAGCTCCGTGGTAGGCCCAGGAACAGCAGCAAACAAAACACTTCAGAGAGAGGGGCAGGCAATAAATAAAAACAAATAAAATGAGCGAGTTAACAATAGAATATAAGTCCTAAAAAAATAAACAGCCTGGTGGGACAGAAACTGGATTGGCACAGGGCAGTGGAGGATGGCCTCAGAGGGCAGGGTCTCAGACTGGGAGGATGGGGTGTGGCCGAGTGAAGGTCCCGTGCAGGAACAGCATGGCAGGGCCCCGAGGCAGCAGGACCACTGTGTCCAGAGGCCGGTCAGTTCTCCCTTCTGGCCAGTTTTCCTCCACATCCTGCTGGTGAGGAAATGACAGTTAAGGCTTGGAAATGACAACAAGGTGGGTTTCCTGTCCTCTCGGTGCCATGTTGGAGCATCGTCTTACCCGCCCACCCAGGGGCCGGTTGCCTAATAGGGTGGCTGTGTATCTGCCCGTGCTGTCACCGCAGGGTGAGGGTGCAGGCTCTGAGGTCACAGGGGAACTTGCAGACCTTTCCGTGAGAGATGCAGACAGCTCCTGTCCAGTGGAAGGGGGACCCCAAGGTTGTAGCTTTCTCGCCCTGTAGGATATCAGCCAGTGGTGGCCGCGGTGGGCCGCGTGGCTCCATTCTCCAGCACTCTTTTTACTGGCCTCACCATCGGGCACTCCCTTCAGCTGCCAGTTGAAGAGCGTCTTTGACACGTGTTCATCCTGCATTTGTATGGGAATCTTGCTTTTAGCTTTTTGAAAATTTTACCTTGACACTGGCATAGAACAGACTGAAAGTGTGGACCCTCGCGGTGGCGTTTTACCTATCGGAGGAGTCACAGGTGGTCCAGTGCAGGTTCCTCTTCACACCCTGCAAGCTGTTTGCCAGCGACTGTGGCCTGCTCAGTCGGTGCCGCAGCTTTGGCTCTTTTCCCCGTTGTGCTGGAGGCCTCATGTTGGTTAAAACTGAGGGAAAACTAAGGTGTTTGTGTGTGTGTGTGTTTTTGTTTTTTGGGGTTTTTTTGGAAACAGTCTCATTCTGTCACCCAGGCTAGAGTGCAGTGGTGTCATCCTAGCTCACTGAAACCTCAAACTCCTGGTCTCAGGGGATCCTCCTGCCTCGGCTTCCCAACAAGCCAGGACTACAGGCTCTCGCTGCCATGCCCAGCTAATTTTTCTATTTTTGGTAGAGACGGGTCTCGTTCTTGCTCAGGCTGGTCTTGAACTCCTGACCTCAAGCTCCCACCTCGGCCTCCCAGAGTGCCAGGATTACAGGCGTGAGCCATGTGCCTAGCCTCTTTTTCCTTTTTAAGCTGGCAGTTGCACCCATTAGATGCCCGGTGAGGCTGAAGGAGGAAAATCCAAGTTGTTGACTAGAGTCTGCACTGTCTGTGCTTTCCTGGCCCGGCAGCATCTGCAGCCCAGACCACGAACCTCCCTGGGGGCCTGTGCACAGCCCCCTCGCTCCTTGGGCAGCAGCTCCCCCACGGAGGAGCACTGTCTCCATGGTTCTCGGGGTGCAGAGGCAAAGCATCAGGAGTTTGGGGAGGGATGCCTGGGAGAAGGCATGCAGAGTCTGGCGGGGGGGTGTGTGGCTGGGAGAGGTCAGGGGTTGACTTCCTGGTGGGTCAGCAACCCTCAACCTCCGCCCTGACGGCCAGCAACGCAGGACACGGAGGGAAAAGGCTGCCGCACCGCCAGTTACCCGTGGCTGTGAGCGCTACTTGCAACGGAAATGCTCTGAGCAGCCCTGTTCCTCCCGTACCTGGGAGGCCGGACAGTGCTGTCGGTTGAAACGTTAATATCAGGAAATGACCACGGGATGCTCAGCTGGTGAGGACTGTTCCTTTTCATGCCCAGAGTCTCTGGCACCGGACACGGAGAAGAGTGATCTCAGCCTGTGCGCCATCGGGTCTCGCTGTGCCTAGAGCCACCAGAGCTCTGTGGGTGGCTGTGCTAGGGCCAGGCGGTGACCCTGTTACAGCATCCCTGGCACAGATCTGGAGTCACCGTGAGTTTCACCCTCGTGTGAGTGAGAGCACGCTGGGCCCAGCCCTGCCCTGTCAGCCCCTACAGGGCTTTTTCACAGCCTTGTATCGCCAGCACCTCGCGAGTGCCTAGTCATGGTGAGCGCTCCTTACGGTGGCGGATGCTTAACCAGCCTTGCCATAGGCTGTGCATGTGTCTCACCCATCCCAGCCTCACGACACCCTTGGGGGGTAGATCTTACCTGTCACCTCCATTTTATAGATGGGGCAGCCCAGGCACAAAGAAATCAGTAATTTGCCCACATTCTCAAAACTCAGTAAGCGGCAGAGCCGGGACATGAAGCTGGACGGTCGGGCTCCAGGGGGTGTCTCACCACGTAAGGTGGCGTCAGCTGAGCGCTGGGCCTGTGGGTGCTGGGCATGCCGGGCCTCACGGTGGGGACCGAGCTGGACACACAGTTAAGGCAGACTCCCGGGGAAGTGTCATTCAGGCGGAGACCTGGAGGGTGAATAGGAACAAGCCCAGCAAAGGGGGCAAGGCAAGGCGCAGGCAGGTGTGAGGACGTGACAGAATAGGAGCCTGGAGGGACTTGCTTTGTGACTGGTGGGATGGCAGGCAGCGGGGCTGGGGCGGGGTGCGGGGAAACGGGGGTGGTGGTGCTAGGAGCTGTGGGCCTCGCGGAGACTGGCGGAGACCAGCCTCGCCTCCCAAACCATGGGAAGCCTTCTCGCTTCCTTCAGGGCCTGCCCCATCTCTGTCACTGATGCCAGCCATGTGCAGGATCGTGGTGACAGGCAGGCTCACTCCCAGGAGCGCTTCCAGGGCTGTGGCATGGCTCAGTTTCCTGGCGGGGCATGCATGGCCTCCATCTCCTGTTTCTCCACTAAGTGTCTCTTTGTCAGGCCAGAAACAATTTGCCACCATCCACGAGGGTGATGCGTCGTCCATGCTGGACGTGTTATTTGGCCACCTAACTCTGGGTTGTCCTCCATGGAGAGCAGTTGGAAAAGCAGCGCCCCCATTAAATGTCCGGTTGACCCTTGAGCAGTGGGGGTTAGGGGCAGGGACCTCCCCTGTGCAGACAAAATCCATGCATGACTTTTGACCTTCTAAAACTTAACTGCTCATAGCCGACTGCTGACCGCAAGCCTTAGTGATCACATAAACAGTCAATTCACACATATTTTGTACGTTATATGTATTGTATTATTATATATTAATACTGTATTTTTATAATAAGCCAGAGAAAAGGAAGTGTTAAGGTAATCATAAGGAAGAGAAAATATTCCGTAAGCGGGAGTGGATCATCATAAAGGTCTTCATCCCAGTTTTCACGGTGAGTAGGCTGGCGGGGGGCTGGGTCCTCTGTCTCAGGGGTGGCAGAGGCAGAAGCGGGCGCGGGTGGGGAGGCAGCAAGGTAGGCAGGCTCGCTCGGTGTGACGCTATAAAATGCATCATAATTTCTGTCTGGCTTCTTTGCTTTTTCATTTTCCTGAAGATGTTTCTCTACGGTACCAATCTTCCTCTCACCGAGTGCTTTGATTTCAGTGTGTGTGTTGTAGAAGGATCCATTGACATTAAAAGCGTCTGGAATGATCGGAACCTTCCACTGATAAATCTTCCTCCTCTCGCCTGGCTCTGGTTTGGAAGCGTTTGGTGGAGATCGTCAAGTTGTCTTCTCTTAATTCCCCTGGTGTGGTGTCTGTGAGCTCTTGAATTTCTCCAAGACCCGTGTCTTGACCCGTGTCCTTACCCGTGTCCTTCACCCCCACGTCTTTTGCTGTGTCCACGGTCCCTTTCATGACTTCCTTGATGGGCTCTGTCGTGGATCCCGTGAAGTCACGCACAGCATCTGGTCACAGTTTTCTCCAGCAGGAATCTATCACTGCAGGCTTGATGGCTTTTGTGGCTTTTTCTGAAACAACAGTGGCGACTTCAGTGGTGGAATCCTTCTAGACTCCCATGGTGTTCTCTCAGCCGGGGTTCTCCTCCGTAGCGTTGACGGTCGTGTCCACAGAGCACCGTGTGTGATGTAGCTCCTTAAATGTCCTTATGACCCCATGACCTGGAGGCTGAATTAGAGACACTGTGTTTGGGGGCAGGTAGACCAACCGAACTCACGGGGTTCTGAGTGGCCGGGGCATTTCCGATATCGAAAGAACTGTCAAAGGCAATCCCTGACTGGCAAGGTTCTTCCTGACTCCAGGGACAGAGCGTCAGTGGAACCAATCCAGAGAAAGGTTCTTGTCCCGCCTGTGTGCAGCCGGCAGACCGGCAGCTGCTGTTTATCTTTCCCTCCAAGGCTTGGGGATTAGCAGCTTTGCAGATAAGGGGGTGGTGGTGCAAACCCCACTGTGTTTGCACAGAATGGCAGAGGTCGCCTATCCCTTCCTGCCTTGAATCCTGCTCGCTTCTCTCCCTTACTAATAAATGCTCTTTGTGGCCTCTTTTCCTTGAATGGGGCACTTTCATCTGCATTAGAAACCCGTTAGGCAGGGACCCTTTCTCCTCACTGACTGTCTCAGTAGCATCTGGGAACCTGTGTGCTGCCTCCTGCTCAGCAGAGGCTGTATCTCCTATTATCTTGACATTTTTAAAAGCAAACCTCTTTCTAAAATTGTCAAACCATCCTTTGCTGGCATTAAATTCTCTGGCTTTAGATCCTTTGTCTTCCTTTTGCTTTAAGCTGTCGTATAGTGACTTCATTTTTTCCTGAGTCGTATGAGAGCCCATAGGATGCCTTTCTTACGGCAGTCCTGCACCCACGTAAAAGCTGCATTTTCAACACGCAGCCGTGAGCCACGTGCGGGGCAGCAGCGAAGTGGCTTTGCCAGGATGCACCGAGGGGACGGGCTTGTGTGCGCGGCCAGGGCTGAAGCAGCCTGAGTGCAGGAGGTGCAGCTGGGAGCTGCCGACGCAGCGATGCCACTGGAGATCCGTTCTGTTGCCGCGCCCTCTGCCACTGCCACGGGCTGGACGGGAGCATGAGCTGCTCTTCCTACTTGGTGACCTGTGCGTCAGGGCAGTCACTGTGGTGTTTGTCCATCTGTTCCAAGGGGCCTCAGTGTGCCAACTGTTTCACGTAGCCAGCGTAAGTGGGAATGATATTTGGTCATTGCTTGTGAAAGACGTTTCTTCTTCTTCTTCTTTTAATTACAGAGGAAAAAGGCTTGTGTCGTAAGCAAAGGTGGTGTGTTAGGTTGGAAAATAGCAGTCGCTGAATTGCTGGCACCTGCCAGCCCTCGCATCTGTGCAGCGTCTTCGCCTTCCAGGCCTGCTCTTAGCACAACCTCTGACATCTTGGATCATAGCCGGCACTCAGAGAACACTCACTTTTACTCTTTTTACTTGATTTTTAGCGAAGTTATTGATTAGACCCATGGTAACGGATCAGAGCACGGACGAGGAAGAGCAGCTCAGGGACAGGCAGATGTGCTTCCCGTTCAGAGCCCCCGGCTGCCGACCAGGAGGCCGTGCTGGAAGGTCATTGGGTGGCACACCTGGTCTCGCCCGCGCAGCGGCCTCTCCCACGGCGCTCGTGTGTGCTCTGCCGCTCTGACCCTGCAGAGGTCACCAGGCTGAGCCCCAGGCCAGTGCTGGCCCCGGCCCTCATGCCATCGTGCCTCCTTGGGCCATCACCACGTGGTCCCAGGGCCTGGGAGAGACAGCTGTGGGCGAGGAGCCCTTGGCAGTTGGAGCTAGCATCCAGGAGGAAGGGTGTGGATCTTTCAGAAGGAAAACCTGACTGTCACCTTGGGGGTGCCGGCCAGTCACGCATGCGCCTTTCCTGCGTGGACCACGCTGCTGGGCTGCTGTGAGGGCAGGTCTCTCCCCACAGAAGTGTCCCGGCTGGCAAGTGAGGGGCGGTGAGAGGCGGCGCCCCACCGTTCGGCTGCAGCCTGGCGAGTTAGTGCATTTGGGTTGTGGTCGGTAAGAAGGCAGGCAGGCGCGCCTCACCGGCCTCCTGGGGTAGCGCCCACGCCACCGGCAGCGGCGCACCAAAACACGAAGACGCAAGTCTGGATCCAAGTGCCAGTTTGCAGACAGTCCAGGGGCCACGGGTGTGCCCCCCGCCCCGGCAAAGCCCGGAGTGGGAAAGCGCAGGACAGAGGAGCTGAGTCTACAAGTGCGTGCCGGGCAGGGGGCGCTGAAAGGCCAGCCCACCAGCAGCAGTGAAGGGCCGGGCTGGGTCCGGATTCAAACACACCGTACACGAAGGTGGGACAGTCAGGGAAAGTTTGATCCTGACTAGATCTCTGAGGCTGCCGAGGAGTGTGTGGTTGGCTCTGACGACGGCAGTGCAGTGGTGTTGGGGAGAAGGGTCCTCATCTCTTGGAGAGAGATAGGGTCCGTTTCATCAGGAAACAAAGCGCTATCTGAGATTTGCTTGCGGATCATTCTGGAAGTGGGTGGAGATTTCAAGCCATGAGCTGGTAATTGTTGGTGCTGAGATGAGGGACACATAGGGGGTTGTTCTGTTCTTATCTCTATTTATATGTTGGAAATTTTCCATGATCAAAACTTCAGAAACTGTTCCTTTTCACCTCCTGAGAGTGGCACACGTGTTCTAGGGTTGTGGGAAAGTAGCAGAAACTACATCTCGTGTGTGTGCAGAGCAGCGTCTTTGACTGGGGGGACCTGGGCCGGGGCTGCCGGGGCCTGCTCTCCCGGAGTGAGCACGTGGGGGTGTTCTAGCTAAACAGCCTGGACCGCATCCGATTAATCTGCGAGGGCCTCTGACAAAGGGCCGCGGACAGCGCTTCCGCCCGTCAGGGTGTCGTTTCATTGGGAGACCGAAGCCCGCGAGCTGCTGCGTGGTTTGCAGGTTCAGCACAGAGCAGTTTGCTATTAAGGTCTGTCGGTGGTAGAAGATGCGTCGTCCTGTCGGTTGGAATCTCGTTCCTCTTGCCGGCTCCACACGGCAGTGCGGTGTCTCACGAAAGAGCTTAATGCACGACGTGAGGGGAGGCGCCTGGGCTCGTTTGTCACGTGGCTGCAGCCTGGGGTCTGGGCCGGGGTCGCTTGGGTCTGGGCCGCAGGGGAGGCCCGTGCCCACCACGCTGAAAGTCACACCCTTGCTTTTCAGACTGGGCCACCGCCATCCGCGTGGCTGCTCTGGACTGCGCAGAAGAAACGAACCAGGAAGTGTGCCGCGCCTACGACGTCCACTTCTACCCCACCTTCAGGGTAAGCCTCGGCCCATGGTCTCGTCACTGGGGGCTTCTTTCAGGTTGAAATTCACCAGATTTGTAGTCTAGATTTTTAGCATCTCTTGCTGGCTCCGTGAAACTTATTTATTTGTCACGGGTCACCTTTTGTTGCACGCTATTGAGTGTAGAAGTCTCCTGCCGGACCGTCCGCACACATGGCCCTGGCTCTCGCACAGGGAGGTGACGAAGGCCTGTGTGCAGGCATCAGGTGTGGCCCTTGTCATGCTGGGCCTCTCCTCAGAAGAACACACACACACACACACACACACACACACGCGTGCTCCGTCCCTCAGCGTAGAGCAGAGCGCGGTGCACGCACAGCGTGAGTGTCCCCAGCTGCAGCGTCTGTCGGCGCAGATAAGTCTGTACCTGTTTATTCCACTAGGGGGCAGAGGTAAACGTGACTCTGCTACAGGTCACGTACATAGTATATGTGTGTGTACAGCCACATGCCTGCACAGAACACGTCACAATGACATTGACCTCTCCAGACACATGTGGCGCCTTTGGAGGTCATTTCTAAGGAAGCGTCATGATCCCTAAGCTTTTCCAGCCCTGATGTCTGTGCTGTGTACAGTTTCCTGACAAGGTGGCTTTCCCCCCGTTGGGTTGGTTGTGTTGCCAGGTGACGGCACCTGTGGCCCTGCCATCTGGCGCCAGGCTGGGTGGCGTGTGCCCAGTCCCCCCAGGGCCTCTGCTGGCCTCGTGTCTCAGGTTCTCTCGCTGGTGTTGGCACGTGAGCGCACGTCAGGACGAAGTCCTGTCTTCGTTTCAGCGTCACACGCGGGTTACGTGCAAGCTTTGGGGTCTTTCTTTTGCTTCATATGACGATGCCCAGGTTCCCTGCGATGTTGAGTGTTGCGAGGTTCGTTGGACTTGTGCCCTGTGTCACTCTGGGGAGCGATGCTCCCTCACTGCCAGGCTCGGACTCTGCCAGGCTGGTGCTGCTTTGAACAGCGCTGCTGGGACTCTCCCAGGCACGGGAGGAGCCCTCTGGGTCTGCCTGGGGGAGAAGCTGCAGGGCTGGAGAACCCAGCCTGCGCACGACAGACCTGCAGGGCCACCTGCCCCCTGCAGCGAAGGTGGTATCAGGTGGCTTCCTGTTCGCCATGAAGTGGGCACAGCGTGAGGAACATGGTGGCTTCATTTGCATTCCCGGGTGACCTATGGCAGCCAGTGCGCCTGTGTGTGTCGGCCGTGGGCGTCACTGTGAGCTGTCTGTGCCCATCATTGCCATCTCCATGGGGGTCTTTTGTGCTTTCCCACTGATTCACAGACGCCCTTTGCGTGTTCTCAATATCAGACCCTTCCTCAGCTGTGAGTGTCGCGGTGCTTTTCCTCTGTCTGCAGCGTGTGTGCCTTTCATCTGCGCAGAGACTCCACCATGTCTCTCGTCCTCTCCACGTCTTTGTGTTGCCACGGCTGACCATTAGGACACGCGTGTGATACCGAGAGTCAGGAAAGTGTCATCTCTTATGATTCTAGCCCCTGCGGGGTCTCGCTGCTGGCCCTGCTGGGTCAGAAATGTGGATGGCAGAACCCTGCCTGGCCCTGCCCTCGGCCCAGTCGTGTGTCGCCAGGAAGCACCGGTGTCCACGGAGACGCCGGAAACGTGTGTTTGTCATCAATCCGTGCAGACTCTCTGGAGGAAGTTGACTAACGTGCTCTCTTTAAGATGACGGTCGTTTTGTTGCTTAAATATTAAACATACACACGGACACCCGCACAAGGCTATTTCTTATTTGTTCTGTGTTTTTCCTCTTAGTATTTTAAAGCATTTACAAAGGAGTTTACAACTGGAGAAAACTTTAAAGGTAAGGACATAGCATTATATTTCAATCTCTTAGATTCACCTCATAAACCTATTAAAATAAAAATGGTCCCAGCGGACCAGAAAGCTCCCTGGCCAGGTCCCCCCGGCACACGTGTGTCAGCGCTGCCTTCCCGCCTGTCTGTCTTGTTAGAGTTCAAACAGGAACAGCCTCAAGAACAATTTTTTATTTTGTGTATTACCTTGCTTGGCAAATGTGGCAGTGAAGTTTTTTTTAATTGAAAAAACATGTGGAGAAGCGCACGGATCATACGCGGGTGGCCCATGGACTTTTACAAACAAGCCCGGCTGGGTGAGCAGACCCCACGGGCAGCACTGCCGAGCTGGTTGTGCCTGTGCGTGCTGACGTGGGTGGATCCCAGAGCCTGGCCCCTCCGTGCGTGTGTGGGGCCTCCGGTCACCATGTCCACAGCCTGCTCGTCCTCACTCACTGCTGTGCAGTCCCCCAGGTCCCCACCGTGTGACTCCACCGCTGTCTGTCCCACGCCTGCCGAGGGCCTCGTCACACGCAGCGGGGATTACCGAGGATGGTGCTGCCAGCCTGCCCCTGTGGTCTTTGGGCCCTGGATGGAGCAGGGCTGCCGGTCCCTGGGTTGGCATCTGCCTGTGAGGGCAGACGCGGGCAGACGCAGCTGTGACCGTGGCGTGTTTCCCCAGGACCCAACAGAGAGCTGCAGACGGTCCGACGCACGATGATCGACTTCCTGCAGAACCACACGGAGGGGAGCCGGCCTCCGGCGTGCCCGCCGCTGGACCCAGTCCCGTGAGTAGCTCCATGAGAGAGGTGGTGTGTCGTGACTCGCATGCAATGTTGTGAAACACGGGTTTGCACTTAGTGATACGGCCGCTGGCGTGTGGTGGCCAGCGCCCAGCTGCTGAAAGCACTAAAAGCCTCTTTTTTTCTCTTAAAAGGCCCGGTGACATTCTTTCTCTCATTGACAACCGTGGTGGCCGTTACGTGGCTGTTTTATTTGAAAGCAGCAGCTCCTACCTTGGACGAGAGGTACTGCGTCCGCTCTAGTCGCTGCTGCCTGGCGCAGCGGGGCTGGGGGCTGTTACGCTCGCGGGAGTAGCGACCTGCGGCATCGTTTTTGAAGTCATGGTTTAGTTCTCATTGGCTGTTGGGATCATAGTTTTACTATCGTAGTGTTACTCAACTAAGGCAACTGGCTTATGGAAGAGAATGTCATCGGTAGATTAAGTTATTAGCAGATTGAGTTCGCCTTGGTAGGGTTCAAAAGCGCGGCCCGACCCTGAGTTTGAAACTGAGAGAGCTTTGCAGAAGAGCGGGTTTTCTCGGCACACTGGATCTTACCTTGAGGTCATTCTTTTTTCTTACACATTATTACTGAGATTTTTTTCTTTACTATATTCTGAACTCCATACATTTTTTTTTTTGCCAAATCCAAAATTCAGTGAAGCCTTGTTTCTGTCGTGGAGCGTTGTTGTGCTTGCATTTCACACGTACGGTGCTGGAGCCTTTGGCCCTTTGCCTTTGGCCCAGTCTCTGTCACATCCAGGGGCCAGACCCAGGGCCGGCCAGCTGAGCCTGGTCAGTGCCCGCCGTCTCCTCAGAGACGAGAGAGGTCTCACCTGCCCACATGTGCGCTCAGCCCTGACCCCCACTCCTCCCCCTCTCCCTTCCTGCGACTGGACAGCAGCACCCTGGCTGCCCTCCTGGCGCCTCACCGCCCCTTCCTGTCCAGGTTTGATGGTGACATCCTGCCACCATCTCTGTAAGTGGTTGGGATTCCCTGTGGAGGGACCAAGGAGCCACTGGAGCATGTCGTCCTCCCAGAGTCCCAGGGCCTCCTAGTGTGGGTGCTGTCTCCAGCGGTGCCACCGCCGTGCACACACGTGCACACAAAGACCAGAGGCAGAGCCTCTTCCCCACCCACGCTGCATGTTGGTGCGTTCGGGGCAGCCAGGCTCTGACTGCTAAGGGGGTGCTCTTCAGCACGGGCAGGTTCCTGGGGTGGCCTAGACCAGTGGCCCGAGCACACTGATCAACTTTTAGCCGACACGTGCAGTTCGGAAGAGGCACAGTCCACTCAGAGCATCCCCAGGCCAAGCGTTAGCCAGGGACCTCGGTCCAAGAAACGGCTGGTTTTGCCGACACCAAAGCGAAGTAAAGAGAAAACGGGCTCTGCCTCTGAACGTGGTAGCGGGTCACGCAGGGTTTGTTCTAGATCCTGAGGTGCCACTGCTGTGCTCTCTGCCATCGAGACCCCCCCTTGCAGCATCTTCAGCCTCCTCAGGGCCAGACAGGTGCAGCTCACGTAGGGAAGGACAGGTGTCCTGCAGCCCGCTGCTCCCCGGGGAGGGGCCGCCAGCCTTCCAGACGTGGGTACTCGCCCCACCTGACCTCACAGCTGTGTCCTCGGAGGAAACTCGAGGCCGTTGGGGCGTAGCTGGTGGGTGGTGAAGGTACTTACTTGACTAATGTGAATTTTGTGAAGGATACAGGTTTAAAAGAGTAAAAAGTTCACTGATAAATGTTTTCTTTGGTAGTCTGTAAAGTTGCGAAATGAGATGGTAATTTCTGCCCGTGGGTGTGCGTCTCGTTGATAAGAGACGCCTTATTAAGATGCAAATGTTGGTCTTGCTGGTAGAAGGATAAATGTAGATTTATTCCAAACCATGTTGTTTCCGATTTCTGTGAGCATGATGCTTTTGTTCACATGGAAGACAGACTCACCTGTGACACTGACCCCGTCGTCTCCATGTGGAGGAAGGCCGCTTTTACGGTGCGTTTCATGCTGCATGGTGTGGGCCGACAACCACGCCCTGGCAGCACACTTTTCTCTTGATGACTTTTGTTTTGTTTTGTTTTGTTTTTCAAGAGGCAGGGTCTCGCTCTGTTGCCTGGGCTAGAGTGCAGTGGCATCATCACAGCTCACTGCAGCCTCGAACTCCTGGGCGCAAGGGATCCTCCCACTTCAGCCTTCCAAGTAGACAGAACTACAGGTGTGAGCCACCACACCTGACCTTTTTTTTTTTTTTTTTTTTAGAGACAGGATCTCACTATGTTGCCCAGGCTGGTCTTGAACTCCTGGCCTCAAGTGATCCTCTTGCCTTAGCCTCCCAAAGTGCTGGGATTACTGACGTGAGCCACCGTGCCCGGCCTCTCTTGATGATTTAATGTCCTTGTGTGTGAAGGGTTGCCTATGAGGTGTCTGTGTACACATTGTGGTATTTTCTGATAAAATGGCCATCCTCAGTGAAAGTAACATGATCTTCTCGTTACTCAGGTGATTTTAGACTTGATTCCGTATGAAAACATCGTGGTAATCAGAGCACTGGACTCGGAGAAAGCACTTCTGGAGAAACTCGGTGTTTCTTCAGTCCCTTCGTGTTACTTGATTCACCCAAACGGGTCACACGGATTAATCAACATGTAAGTGTTATTTGGCAACATCGGGGGACCCAGGAACCTCGTGCAGTGTTGAGTCGTAGGGCAGAGACTCAGAGTATACGGGGCCAGCTCGGCCCTGCCACGCCCCCACGCTGGGCGGATTTCAGCCCCGGCTCCTGGCTCTGGGGTGTGTGGTTTTTTTTGTTTTTTTGTTTTTTCTGAGACAGAATCTCACTCTGTTGCCCGGGCTAGAGTGCCATGGCGTCAGCTCACAGCAACCTCAAACTCCTGGGCTCAAGCGATCCTTCTGCCTCAGCCTCCATGTGCCACCATGCCCAGCTAACTTTTTTTATATATATTTTCAGTTGGCCAATTAATTTCTTTCTATTTTTAGTAGAGACGGGGTCTCACTCTTTCTCAGGCTGGTTTCGAACTCCTGACCTTGAGCAATCCTCCCGCCTAGCATTCCCAGAGTGCTAGGATCACAGGTGTGAACCACCGCGCCCAGCCTTCTGGGGTGTTATTAATAGTTGTCACACCCTCCTCTGTGCCAGGCTCTGGGCTCGAACTCAGTCTGTATATGCGGGTGGCTGGTGAGCTCACTTGCCCCCGACCTGTAGAACAGGAGCTGGGACCAGCAGAAGCCCCCGTGTGCCCTTTGCCTCTGCAGTGAGTACCTGTGTGCCCCTAAGATAAGCCCAGCCGAACAGCAGACGACGTGAATAAAGTTGGAAAAAAGCAAACTAGATGAGTAGGATTTCCCCTCCTGAGGCTGGAGGGGAAACCTGTGGCAGCTGCTCTGGTCCTGGCCTCCTCACTGCCCTGCCCTGCCCTTCCCCCTGCCCTAGCCCAAGGCCGCATCACTAGCAGCTTCTGGTGTGTGCTAAGTAGCGAGTCAGCACATCCAGCACCTCCTAGGTACGGGAGATGCCACAGTGGGAGGACAGGATATGTTTCCTACCTCTTGGGGCTTTGAGTTTAGCATCTTCCAAGATTGGCTCAGGCCGTGAGGGTGCCCTACCCAGAACCAGAAGCTCTGAGCACACCATGGTTGCCTAGGTAGATTTCTATTCTGTTAAGAAAGAAAACGCTGGGATTCAGGGTAACCAAGGAGGCCAGTGAGCTCGGGTGTCTGAGCCCTGGGAACACTGTCTGCGGCAGTGCTCTCGACAGCTACCCTGAACGGCTGCCAGATGTTTAGCGTTAAAAGTGTCATATGTGGGCCGGGTGTGGTAGATCACGCCTGTAATCCTAGCACTCTGGGAGGCTGAGGCGGGAGGATCGCTCAAGGTCAGGAGTTCGAAACCAGGCTGAGCAAGAGCGAGACCCCGTCTCTGCTAAAAATAGAAAGAAGTTAAGTGGCCAACTAAAAATATATGGAAAAAATATTAGCTGGGCATAGTGGTGCATGCCGGTAGTCCCAGGAGGGAAGCAGGAGGCCGAGGCAGGAGGATCACTTGAGCCCAGGAGTGTGAGGTTGCTGTGAGCTAGGCTGACTCCACGGCACTTACTCTAGCCCAGGCAACAGAGTGAGACTCTGTCTCAAAAAAAAAAAAAAAAGTGTCATATGTGTAACTTTTTAACATAAAGTAATATTTTACAGATATTGTACTATTTTTAGAAATAACACTGCCACATGCTGTCTTTGGAAATTACATCGAGCTCTGAGTTTCGGAGGAAGTGCTCAGTAATGGTGTGACCGCGTGCTTAGACGGCCACCTCCTCCCTCTCCAAGCAGGGCCAGCACTGCAGGGAGCTCAGGGAGGTGGCGAGGTGGGGGGCGGGTGCCCCCAGGGCCTGACTTCCAGATGCCCACTCAGAGCTGACAGATTGTGGGCACGCCAGCGAAGGCTCTTAGGCATGTCGAAAATCACAGTCGGAGTAAAGCTGATCTTGGCAGATGCTCAGACCAGCTTTACAAAACGTCTTAAGGTCCCCGCCAGGCATAAATGAATCATAGCACTTATTACAAGTGGGCCAGCGATTATCTGTGGATTTGGTTCAGGGCGTCTCATCCTCTCAGGTGGAAGCTCAGCCCCGGGGTCCGGGCTGCAGTGTTGTGGTCACCGCGTCGCCCCCCTATCCCCCGGCGAGTGCCCGAGGGAGTCGGGGAGCTTTCCCAAGTACAGAGTGCGGCGGTCCTGACTTGGGGACTCGGGGACGCTTCCCCCATGGCCCTCTCCTTCCGCGCAGTGTGAAGCCGCTCCGATCGTTCTTTTCCTCGTATTTGAAGTCACTGCCAGATGTGAAGAAAAAGTCACTTTTCTTGCCTGAAAAGCCAAACAAAGAAGAAAATTCCGAAACGGTAGTTTGGAGAGAATTTGACAAGCAAGTATTCCTCCTGGACTGGCGCTCGGGGGCTGAGGGTGGACGCAGGGTCTGTGTGTGTGCAGGGCGCTGGCTGCCCTTGGGCGAGCCGCCGGCCACACGGAGACCCCGCGGCCCAGGGAGTCCTAGTGAGGCCGGGCGTTGCGGAGAGGTGGGTGGCGCCTGACTCTGCCATTTCTCCCAGGTCCAAGCTGTACACGGCCGACCTGGAGTCGGGCCTGCACTACCTGCTGAGGGTGGAGCTGGCGGCCCACAAGTCTCTGGCGGGAGCAGAGCTGAAGACCCTCAAGGACTTTGTCACTGTCGTCGCCAGGGTGCGGGCTGTTCTCGCCTGGGCTGGGTGTGGGCTGGGGCATGAGCAGAGCAGGTGGTGTGGTGCTGCAGAGACATGCCTGACGCCGGCCCACAGCGCCTTGGGTTTCCCACATCTCATCAGGAACCCTGGTTCTCACAGAGGCCTCCTTCTCAGTTGGCCCATTTCCCTGCAGATGCTGCACCGGTGCTGGGGGGGCGGGCAGGGCTGGGGTTCGGTTCTGCTGACCCAGGCCCTTGGGGAGCGTTTGGGCTGCAGGTGGCACTTGCCCCAGATGGTCTCAGGGTGGGTCCTTGCTCGCCTCGCCCAGTTGTTCCCAGGCCGACCGCCGGTCAGGAAGCTGCTGGAGACGTTGCAGGAGTGGCTGGCCAGCCTGCCCCTGGACAGGATCCCTTACAACGCCGTCCTCGACCTGGTCAACAACAAGATGCGGGTGAGCCCCAGGCCCCTCCCCAAAGCTCAGGCCCTCGAGCGCTGCGCTGTCCCCTCACCCGACTTGCTTTCTCCTGCCTGCCCGGCGCTCAGAAAGAGGAAAGCCACACGTGCACGTGGACGGTCACCCTGGCTTTGCTGCCAGCGCTCTGCACCCCACAGCACAGGGCCCCTCCTCGCCGTCCGTGGCTGAGCCCGGCTGTTTATACATTGCTGTCCCCAGGAGCTTTATATGCACCTTCGTCTCTGACGTGGCAGCAGCATGCTGGGACTTTAGGGACAGTTCACCAGGCCAGGCGTGGTGGCTCATGCCTGTAGTCCCAGCTACTTGGGAGGCCGGGGCGGGAGGATCACTTGAGCCCAGGAGGTCCAGGCTGCAGTGAGCTAGGCTCACGCCACTGCACTCCAGCCTGGGTGACGGAGTGAGACTCTGTCTCAGAAACAAAAGGAAAGGAAAGGCAAGATCTGGGGCTGACGGGACTATGACGACGTGTCCTGTGCAGTAGGACAGTTCACCAGTGTTGTGGGACAGCCGCTCCCATGGAGGTGATTTTCTGAAGCAGCGCAGCATTGGGGTTTTGTTTTTCGGTTTTAGTAAGCCCGTCTAAGTTCTATACCTCAAAGTTACTAAAAGCATCGTATACAGGGAGTGTGGTGGCCCTGCTGTAGCTGCCACCAGAGGCCAGGTGCCAGCACATGGCTGTTTTCCCTCGAGGCCTGGGCGCTGCCTCCTGCCGGTCCCCACAGTCCTGAAGAAGCGGCCCCGCAGGAGGCAAACCGGGCGTTCTGTTTGCCAGAACATTCCGGGCAGCACGTTCAGCCCAGCATGGGCAGGTTGCCAGGAACCCTGGTCAGGGCGGCTGCCATGCCAGGCTCTGTCGGCCCCAGCATCTCCTGGCTCACGTGCTCGCGCCGCCCCCGCCCTGGCCGAGGGCTGCAGGGGGAGTTGGGCTTTTGACTGCCAGCTGCCTTTTCCCTTAGGACCTTCACTGCAGCTAGCTCTGACTTCACAGCAAAGGGGGTGTCTTTGGGTCTAATGTTGCTGGTTTGCCAAGGCACAGGCTCTTCTGCCCAGAGTGGAGAACACGGGCCACGCTTCTGGGCTTCGAGATCCCGCTCTGCTCTCAAGTTTGTTTTGTACTGAATTTAAACTCATGCGTGGTGATTTGCACAGGCCTTACGTGTACAGTTGATGGAGTTTTGCAAAATGTACACCCCAATTGAGATATGGGCAAATCCGAAAATTTTAACAATTTTCTTTTATTCTTTGTGGGGTTTTTTTTCAGATTTCTGGAATATTCCTCACTAATCATATAAAGTGGGTTGGATGTCAAGGAAGCCGGCCTGAGTGGAGGGGTTACCCATGCTCACTCTGGAAGTTATTCCACACTTTGACCGTTCAAGCCTCGACCCACCCCAAAGCCCTGGCCGGCACAGGTGAGCTGTCCACACGGCCGGGGGCGGTGGTCTGCCCGACGCGTTGCCCGCGCTGGCGCGTGCCAGGAGCCATCAGGAGCACATGGGCAGGCTCGTCTGCCGTGTGTGCAACAGCGTGTGGTCGGAGTGCCCGAGGCCTCTGCTAGGGAGAGAACGTTGGTGTCTCCTCAGGATTCACACGCGCACGGCACAGCCGTGGCTGTGGCTCCAGGGGCCAGATGCGCGTGGCCGACCTGCAGGAAAGGATCAGAGAGGGGACGGGATGCTGGCCAGGGCGCTCTCTGCAGTGCAAACACTCCTTTTTTGCTTTGAAAACAATAAGAGAATACGTGGGACGTGTCTGGAGAGGTCCTTGCCGGCTGTTGGCAGGAGCTGCTGCCGGCGCCTCACACGGGCGCCTCTGTGGGCAGCTCACGTCCTGGCGGCTTCTTTGGAGCGAGCCCACGGAGAGGCCACCCTCTGCCACGTCCTGCTCATGCGCAGTGCGGGGTTGACCCACCCCGGGGCGGGCTCTCCCCTCTCACAGGAGTACGCAGAGACTGGGCAGGCCCCGCGACCTCAGAGGCGACCTGCCACAGGATGTTAGAACTACAAACTCTGAAGACAGGTTTAATGGTTTTCAGTTCTGCGGAATTCGGGCTTCCCCATTTGCGCATTCAGGTGCACTGATGTTCACGTTAAATCAAAGGTGGAGTCTTCTGACTCACAGGCCAGCGTTCTTTCCAGTAAGATCATAAAATTCTTTTATGGGTATTTTCTGGTGCGTAGGAAGCTAACACAAAATGCTGTGGCTTAAACAGTCGCCACTTCGTGTGAGGCAGCGCCTGGGGCCGGGCTGCGCTGGGCGGCTCTGTTAGCGCTGGTGCTCTCGTGGCCATGGTCGTCTGTGGCAGCTGGTTGGCCCAGGAGCCCCCGCGCCCGGCCAGGATTCGTGGTGGGGGAAAGAGGTGCCACCTGTCAATGGGAATGTGACGGGGGCGTGTGTCCAGCGGGAAGCTCCTGCCTGGGCTCTTTGGGGTGACACTGGATGACTGCTCCTCAGGGTCTAGCGGGAGTGTGAGTGGGTTTTAACCTCTGATTCTTTTAAGAATCATCCAGAAAAAACAGTAGTATGTTTTTTGGGAGAAACCTTGGGAGCTGTCCCAACAAACCGAAATCGGAACGTTGACACTGCCTGACCTCAGCCGACCTTTCACACCCTCTCCTGAAACATGAGCCTGTGGGATCCAAACCTTGTGTTTACACGGGGCAAGTCCTGGTGAGAAGGACTATCCCAGCGCTGCGTCCTCCCTCCCGCCAGCCCTGACCACACATGCGCACGAGTAATAGCACTGTGGGGCAGCGCAGTGGTGCCAGGGAAGGGAGCTGAGTCCCCAGGATGCCAGTGTACGAACACAGGACTGCTGCTGGTGCAGTGGGGGCGTGAGGGCGGCAGCGACACGCACACGCTCAGAGAGGCCCTCTGTCCGCTAAGTGCAGGCAGTCTCCGAGCACCGCGTCTCAGACAAAGGAATTGGGTCAGGCGAGACTGTGGGATTAAGTGTGGAAGGTTTTTCTTCTCCTTATTGAGTTTAAATCCCATCCACTGACACGCCTGCCGAGTCCTCTAATCCCCCCAGGTAGAGGTTTATGGTTCTTGTCCACTTTAAAGATTAGGGTGGCCCCGAGCATGCGGCGGTTTGGGGGAGAAGCTGAGGAGATTACGGGGACGCGAGGCAGATGTCTGGAGAGCCTGCGCCGGGGAGAGGAGGGCACGCGGCGCCCTGTGGACGGGCTGCCGGCCGAGGAGCTGGCACCGTGCTTGACGCTCGCCGTCTCCGGGTAACGTAAATGGTGACTGTCAGGGTTCACGGGAGACCCGACACTTAGACGGGGCCTTTGGGCAGCTGTCCCTCACAGGTAGAACACGACAGGCACCAGGCCTGCGCCGGTGTGTGAAGGAGGAGACCCCCCAGGGGCCTGCTGTCGATGAAGACGGATTCGTTCTCAAGAGCCTGTGTTTTTTAGCGATATTTTGCCACATTTGTTTTAGTGACGACATTTCATCTGTTTTGATCTCACGGGTCGCAGTCTCAGTGGTGCCACAGGACTGCTGGGCCCAGTGCGCTGCCCCTGGGTTCTCGCAGGGCTTCTTCCAGTGCGGTGCCCGCTGCCGCCGCCCGCCCATGGGGCAGGGCTGTTTTCTGGAAGTGTGTGTGTCACTCACAGTGTCTGTACTCAGGCACACGCTGTTCGTCAGTCTCTGTTTTATATACGGTGACATAAACTCTGTGGCTTGTCGGAAGTGTTTTCTCTTAAAACTGCCACTATTTGAGGTGGTTTGGCCTTTTTAGAGAGAGTCAGGCTCCCACCACCTCTGCCCTGCTTCCCCCAGAAGGAGCCCTGGCAGCTGCCCGGTGGGTCACCATCACTGCCCGCCCCGTGGAGGGTCCTCACGGCACATGGCCAGTAGCAAGCCTGGAGTCATTTCCTGAGGCCACGTTCCCACGTGGCTCGTGCTCTGCGGGGATTTCAAGCGTGATGGCTACAGACTGGGAGCGAGCAGTGTCCTTGCCCGAGAGCTGCTCGTTGGGCACGAGAGACACGCAGGGCCAGCGGGTCCCTGCTCTGAGGGAGCCGCGCTCGGGGTCACAAGGGCGGGCAGCGTGGTCGGGAGTGTGCTCCCGGAGCGCAGTGGAGCCAGCAACGTGTCTGCCTCTGTGTGTGTCAGGCCTCTAGGGGACACGGGTACAGGGCCTGTCCCCGCCTGCAGGTGCCGCCGAGGCTCTGGTTCTGCTCCAGACAGGCCGACGCGCCAGCGTGAGTGACGCTCGCCCGTGGTGCCAGCGTGGTCTTCCCCTGCAGGCTTTGAGGACGACCCCCAGGCCGTGCTGCAGGCTGTGCGCAGGTACGTACGCACCTTCTTTGGCTGCCGAGAGTGCGGGAAGCACTTCGAGGAGATGGCCACGGAGTCCCTGGACTCGGTGAAGACCCCGGACCAGGCAGTTCTCTGGCTTTGGAAGAAGCACAATGTTGTCAACGGCCGCCTGGCAGGTGAGGAGAAGCCACACCCGGGGGCCTGGCCCTGTGGGACAGGGTGGCGCGAGCCTGGCCGTGGTCAGCACGGTGCAAGGCCCAGCAGGCACACCCTGGCCACGCCCTGTGGACAGTGAGGACAGCAGGGCTGTGAGCAGGGGTCGTCCCCGAGCTCCTGCAGTGCTCACGTGACCAGCGCTCTGGGGGGCTCCCCCCACCCCAGCCTCCCAGCCCACGCTCCCACTCGGGGCCTGGAGGAACATGGCATGACCCTTCCTTCCTGTTGTGCCCTTTGGTGGCCACTAGAGCCCCGAGTAAGTTTGACTCTAGACAGCTTGGAATATATTTAATTTGGGGTGAGGAATGTTAGTGTCCTTAAAATCTATTCTCAGACTGTGAACCAAACCTCTCAAAGTGATTTTATCTAGAAAACTAAATGGGGCACACGTATCTCCTCAGAGTTAAGTAATTCAAACTACTCCTAAATCAATGGCAGATTAAATCAGGCTTAAAATAATTCCACTGAGAAATAAGCCTTAATAGAGATGAATAGGAAATGCCACTAAACTATTGGTTTTTATTTAATCCACTGCATTATAAAACATATTACAACTAAAGCACTAAAGAAAATTGGTTTTCTTTGCACTCGGAGCTGACTGCCGTGGCCTGGGCCGCGTGGCTACAGCCACCTTCCTGTCTGCTGGGACTGGCTCCGTCACTGTCAGCTGTGAGGTTAAGGTGCTTCCACGGTGGCCCTAACACGGGGATTTCTCCAAAATGCCTCTCGGACCCCTCCCGCCCACCTCCTCACAGAGGCCCTGTGGCCCCGGCCTGCATGTGTCCCTACGTTGCTGGGCTGCAGCCCAGGGTGATGGTGTCCCTCCTGAGAGCCCTGTGCGCCCCCCACCCAACCCAGCTGCAGCCTGTGGGTTGAGACCCAGACTCCCTGGAGGCCCCTCGGAGATCTGAGGGAGCTGCTGTCCAGTGCTGGCCCTGTGAGGTCTTAGTGAGGACGCTCAGGCAGCTTTAGGCCAACAACGCTTGGTCTTTGCACTGTCCCCTCGGGGCTCTGTGTACGGCATGAGGCTTGTCGTCAGCAGGATCAAGGTGCAGGCAGTGAACGGGCGTTGTGGGGTGTCTGCTGATCTCGGGCACGCCCGAAGTCCCACACACAGAAGTGATCGTATTTACGTTTACTCCTCCTGCAAACACTCCGAGGGTTGCCAGGCATCGGCAAGTCAGGTCGGGGGGTTCTGAGACCTGAGAAGTGCCACGTGCCACAGCTTTCTTTTTTTTTTTTTTTTGAGACAGAGTCTCACTCTGTTGCCTGGGCTAGAGTGCTGTGGCATCAGCCTAGCTCACACCAACCTCAAACTCCTGGGCTCAAGTGATCCTCCTGCCTCAGCCTCTGGAGTAGCTGTGACTACAGGCATGCGCCACCATGTGCGGCTAATTTTTTTTTTATATGTATATTTTTAGTTGTCCGACTAATTTCTTTCTATTTTTAGTAGAGACAGGGTCTCGCTCTTGCTCACGCTGGTTTCGAACTCCTGACCTTGAGCGATCCG
>CAUYRT010045560.1:0-64866 GCA_963574885.1 Lepilemur ruficaudatus
CATTGAGTTCACACATTCTTTCAGGGCAAAATCCTGCAAACTCCTGTTTCTGTCTTTAATATGGCAATATTGGGCGACACAATAACATAATGATCTTGAGAGCCACATTTCATTAATTCTTCAATCATATTTCCCAACACAGAAGCTTCAGGCTTTTTAATCTGTACCATTTCAGAGACACTGTGGAACGCACACAGGATATATGTTTTTAGTGTCTGTGGTCGTCTGCTTAAATGAAACGGATTCACAAATAAGCTTGAAAGATGAGGTAGCTACTTCTTGGAGGTACTCACTCTTAAAGACTGCTGTTTGTATTTAATTGCAATTTACTGATAGCAAATATATAAAATATCACTGTTTTTAAATTTGTTTACAACTTCAAAATCATGAATAGTAATCTCAAATACATGAACTTCGTAAATCAGGATTATTGAGAATGTTCTCGTCAGTGTTGCTGGCAAGTGTCTGGTTCACTGTTTTGTCTTCAGCACATACAACAATGCCTAGCACTTAGTTGGCACTCAATAAATAATCTGTTCCATAAAATACTGAACAGCGTATGTCCCAATAGGTTAATTACACATATAAATCAAGCTTCCCATAATCTTCCTAAAGTTCTTCAGGACTTCAAAAAGACTAGCATAATATCATCTTCTTGAAGTAAGCCAATAGTTAGAACCCTCCACGCTGAGCATACACAAGAAATGCCTAAATGTATTCACCCTCTAAAAATTATTAATAATTTAAAAAATACTTCAGATAGTTGGATATAACCTATAAGTATCTTATTTTCCTATTAAAATCTGTTTGAAAAGGAACGAGGACAAACAGGCCTCAGTATGTATACTGATGCAGAATTATTCACAAACGTTATATGACGTCAGCTTGTCTTTTGCTTACCAGGCAAAACATGAAATGTTTTCTCAACTTTTATAATTGTTATACTGAAAAGAAAATTGATCGACTATCTGTTCTATTTTTCTTTCTAATCATCAGTGATAATGCAAGTAATATTCAAGAAGCAAAAATATAGTATGATTCTCGCTTAGGGTGTAAGAAGCAAAAATATGAATGCAATTTCTGTAGTTCACCACAGAGAATATAATTAATATAACATGTATTATATTATTATATAAAATACAATTATTAATATAACAATTTAAAAATGAACTTTTTCCTTTAACCAAAACAAATGGAAGAGTTACTGGACATTTCAGTTCAGAATAATCAGTCAAGCGATGACTTGAAAGTGGTTTTGCTTTTATTGCTTTAACAGGTTGTCCTGACAGCCTTGAATTCACCAGATAAGCATTCAACTCATCACATCTTTTTGGCTATATGGAGGTGGCCACAAATGCACCCGGGATGAATGTGAAGAGCTTTTAGGACCCAATAAAGAAAATAAGATCTCTAGGGAAATGCCGTTTGGAATATAAAGTTCTTTCATCTGACAGAATAACAGGAAGGCTGTTTTTATTTTCAATAATTCATAAGTGTGCATGCATTAGCAATTTCTTACACAGAGTATCTTTATTATAAACACAATTTTATAATTATCACACCCACCCTTTGCATCTTTTATACTTAACACCATTAAAAAGACCCATTTCAATGCTGCTGGCCATTAAAAAGTCTGTGACCTAAGCAAAATTACAGTTCTCTCCAAGAACAGGATGGCTCTGCTCTAAGTCTTTTGGCAAAGTCCAGGATTTTAATGACCTTAAACAAGCAGGGCAGGCAGTCACATTGCCTGAGAACTCCAGAGCTTTCGCACAGTTTATTCTTGTTGAAGTAAGCTAAGGCAAAAGCTTTGGCAGCAATCTGAAGATGGGGGCAAAGGGTTTCAAGTGGTTATTTTTCTGCATGTAACTCTTCATGGCTGGGTTGAAAAGGAGGGTGTTTATAGAAAGCTTTGCCTAGGATACTGTCAGATCTCTTTCCCTGGATGTGGTACAAAGGAAGGAAACCTCAACTGGCATTTGTTTCCCTTAATTTGTGCCTAAGTCCTTATAAGAACATAAAGAGCAAGTGGATGCATGTTGGGGGTGGAGTTTAACCTCTTCTGGAGTGCTGACAATCTATCTCTTTCTTTGGCTTTCAGAAGTCAAAATGAGAAATGAGGCGAGGGAAAGCATCACTGTGTACCCCTACCCCTCATTGAGAGGAGCTCCATGTTCAAAAGGAATCATTAATTTAAACATTCTTGGTTTTCAAAGTGTAAATTAAAGAAGCAAAAGTAAGATAGGGCCTAAGTGATCAAACATCAATAAGCTAAAAGCATTAAAAGAGCTGCTGGTGACATCTGAAACCACAATGGGACTGCAACAAGGAAAAGCCACTACCATGGCTCCAATGGCTCCCATTCGAAGTACTAGTGGAAGGAAGGAATACCAGCTATGGCACTTCCCAGTGCAATCCCTCCCACAGACTAGCACAATAGATACAAGTGCCTAGGTCAGCTCTTTAATTTGTTAATGAGAATTCTGGTGAAAAATGTATGTTTATTTAAAGTGGTAAAGATGAAGGAATAACCATGCAGCAACACAATGTAGAATTTATCAAAAATCTTAAAACTTCCAACAGGAACATAATTGAAATCATTTTTTCGACAGAGAAAAGTTAAAATTTGAGAGGAAATACACAGCAATATTTTTAATGGATGTTTCTTGCATATCATGAGCTAAATATTGAGGATTAAGCAATTTACAGAAATGAAACACAAGTCCTGCCTTCTCAGAGCCCTAGACTACATCACCAGGATGGGTGTCTTAAAATTCTGCAAAGATCCGTAAGAACTCTATGTGACCAATTCTGCAATCTTGATAATTTGAACTAATATCTGCCCATTCAAGGCAGAATTTCAGTACTCAAGGAACTCTCCAGGTTATCAGGAGGTGTATTTCCAAATGACAGAAAGGACATGTAGCCTATTATGAAGACCATATGAGGTATATAAAATGAGAGATTTACATAAAAGTGAGAAAGTGTCTCCAAATGGAGGATCAAAAAGATTTTTTATGAAACAGATTCTACTTTAACTGAGTCTTTAAAAATGAATGGAATTCTGGAGAAGAATAGAGAATATAACATAAACATGGGCTGGGAGGCAGGAGAAATAATGTGTTTTAACACTGACCAAGGTCACTCATTACAGATAGAGCCCTCAAGATAACAGACATTTTTCAGATGTGTATCTCAGGGCTATTCAAATCTATTGACTCGTAAAAATCCTTTTCCTTCTTGAAATACTCTCTTCTTTTGTCTTTTAAGGAATTATTCTCTCCTGTCTTTTCTCTTAATCCTGGCAGTTCCTTCCCAGACTACTTTATAGGCTTTTGTTTTCTTTGCTCATGTCCTAATGTTGATGTTCTCCAGAACTCAGCCCTCAGACTTCAACCTTCCCACTCTATAAACTCCCCCAAGGCAGTCCCATCCCTTTCCATGGCTTTCAATTTCATGCGTATCCTGATGACTCCTAGATTACAGCTTCAAGCCAGATTTCCCCACTTAGCTGCAAACATTCCCATTCTATGACTTTATTTAGATATGGGAAATAAATGTAGACTTACATTCGATTCAGCCATCCCACTACTGGGTATCATTTTATCAAAAAAGATACCTGTACCCAAATATCTTTGTAGCACAATTCACAATTGCAAAAATGTGAAATCAACTTAAGTGTCCATCAATTCCTGAGTGGATAAAGAAAAAGTGGTGTGTATACACACACACACACACACACACCATGGAGTACTTACTGAGTCATAAAAAGGAATGAAATAATGTCTTTTGCAGCAACTTGGATGGAGCTGAAGACCATTATCCTAAGAGAAGTATCTCAGGAATAGAAAAACAAACAGCCACATGTACTCACTAATAATTGGGAGCTAAACAATGGGCACAAAGAGATGTAAAGGACATTGGAAACCAAGAAGAGGGGAAGGTGGGAAAGGGATGAAGGATAAAAACTGACCTATCAGGCACAGTGAACCCTATTCTGTGACGAGCACACTGAAAGCCCTGACTTAAGCATTACACAAGGTATCCATGTAGCAAAAACATTTGTACCCCACTAATATTTTGAAATTTAAAAAAGATATTTCAAAATGCCCTGAAGCATGTGTCCAAATGTAAAGTTATCTTCACCCTCTCAAAGATGCAAAGATAGTGCTTCTTCTCCTGTGTTCCCCATCTTCGTAAATCATATCTGCTCAAACCCAAAATCATGGTGTCATCATCAACTTCTTTATCTCCTGAATCCACATTACCCCCCAAAATTCTCAAATGTGAAATTATCTTCTTCTCTTCATTTCTACTGCCACCACGCTCATCCAAAGCACCGGCGTATTTCACCTGAGCTATTGCAAGAGCTGGTCTCTCACCTCTCATTTCATCCCCTTCAAGTTGTGCTCCATCCTACAATCAGTATGATAATGTTAAAATGTAAAGTTGTTTGTCATTTCCCTGCTTAAAACCTCTCAGTGGTTTTTCCATTGCTCTTAGCATGTTTATGTTCATTAACACTGTGTCCACACACAGCCTTCTGCAATTGGCCCCTCCCTAGTTCTCACTTCTCACCATTCTCCCTCTCAGGTTTTTAGGTCAAGTAATATTAAATTTCATATAGTTATTTGAAGTCTCTACACTTTCTCACCAGCCTATGATACTCCACTTTGTATGTGCTGTTCTCTCTCCATCCCTCCCCAACTCCCAACATACACCATCTAGGGAATTCCTTTTATTTTCTTCAGGGCTCAGCTGAAACATCACTTCTTCAGGAATGTCTAAACTTATTCCCACTGTAATCAAGACCCTTGTAATTTTTTTTGTACTTTGATAATACTCATCACAATTTATTGCATTTGCTTAGACATCTGTTAGCCTCATAATTCTATAAGCTCCTTTAAGGTACGTTCCAGGTCTGCTTTGTTCAAAACTATATACTCAGAGTCAAACACATATTCCGGCACATATTAGGCAGTCCATGAATTTATTTTTCAATGAATAAAAGATAAATACTCTGGTTAGATGGTAAGTAGAGCACTGGGGGAAAATACAGTAAGAGATATGCTAGAAAGATAAGTTGGGGCCAAATCATAAAGGACTGTTAATGCCACAGTAAAACATGTAGACCCTATCTGTAGACATGGGGACCCATTTACAAAGCAAATAGATTCTAAGGAGGCAGGAGAATGGGGCAGATTTGAAGCAGCCTGCCTAGAAGAATTTCTAAAAGCTTATGTATGTTTTCCAAATTGCTCCTCAAGAAATTTCTTCGAAGTGTGCTATTTATAGTTCCTTTAAAAAACTCCAAGTTATAAAGTTAAAACATGGCTTAAAAACAAAAATTCACTGTTAAAATTGACTGTATTTTTCTGCAGATAAAATTGATTTGTGATCAAGCAAAATGACAAATTTGACCAAGAATGTGTGTATGTGTGTATGTCTGTGTGTTGTGTTTATTACTAATTTTTATCCCCCATCTTCCATAAATTTCCTGAATGTATCTTCGTGTGTGTCCTGGAAGATTCAGGTGAATTAAGCTGGCTCCGTTTTCAGTCCCATCTCCAAACTCTTTTTAACGTCCACTGTAAGTCCCAGCTACATGTGTCTATAGAGTTCACAATTCCTTCCATTTGGAATATCCTCCATGCCTGCTGAAATCCCTCACATCTTCCTAGACACACTTTAATTAAAAGTCTCCCTCCTTTTCCATGAAACCTTCCTGAATTTTACCTACTCTCCACAAATACCTCCTTCCTCTCTATTCTCAATGAAATATGTGTATCACTGTATTCAAATTGCCTTATATTTGCTTTTGGTGTGCCTAATGCTCCCATTATATTATAAGTTACTTTAGTAAAGAGAGTCCCATAGAGACTTACTACCCAAAGTGTGGTCCCCACTCGCTAACGAGGAGCTTGTTAGAAACGTGGCTGTTCAAGCCCTAACCTAGACCTCACCATCTGCATCATAATAAACTCCAGTTTCTTTTTATCACAGTAGAGTTGGAAAAGTGATGCTACATAGTATCTAGTATGGTTAACACATAAAAGGCGTTTAGTACAAGCAAGCTTGATAGATGGATAGAGCATAAAAAAATCAGGGAGAGGCATTTAATGCACTGCTATCAGTGTACCAATGTGGTCCAGGAATTTATCTCAGGATACACGATCAGTAACCTGAACAATGTATTAAATTTCTGGACCACGAAACACCACTACGAGCCTTAAAATGGTGAAAGACACTGATGCATACCTGGAGTTTTTGGCAGAGAATATTATAAAGCATTCTGCAATTTGAAGATCTTTTTAAAAATCACTATAACTTGACATATTTTGGATCGAAGATATTCCCCTGTGCTAAAATATTTGCCTTCATTCCTGCATACTTTCTTCTCCCTCTTCTTTCTTCCTGCATAAATTTATATATGGAACTTAGTTAACTCAGACTGCCAGCTGGTAAAACTGTTTTGAGAGGAAAATATAAACACATGCTAACTTCAAGGACAACAATTTATAGGATTGGTGGATTATTGGGGCACCACACAGTGAGGAACACATAAGAGCTGTAACTCCAGCAGGACTTGGAACAAGGTAAGGACTACAGAAAGGTAATAGAAGAATAGAGGTCAACTTCAGAAACTTCCAGATTTCCCCCTCTAGAAGAAACAAAATGAAATTACTCCAATTATTTTCAGTCACTGAGGCCAACAGTGCCTTACTAAATTCCAAAATGGTGTCTCAACCCTCAAGGAAATCAAAAAGCAATGAAATAGAGGCAACTGAGGACATTTCAGAGGACAAGACGTGAGCCAGCAAGGGGGCCTGACACAGAAACAGAGATAAGGAAAGAAATGATGAGTTTGTTTTCTCTCTCTGTGAAAGTTTTAATTCCCACATTTCCATTACTTAATGTGTCATTATTTTACTTTTCAGCAGTTGGCAAACCAAAAGCATTCCACCATTTATTTTAAAATTTGTAGTCAACACACAATACATCAGATTTTTATATTGCTTCAAAGAAGAATTCTCAAAAGAATCAGATCTAAAGCTTTACTATAAATTTCCCTGGAGAAGTTGATTCTAAAGTTCTTAGATGTCAATATATGCTCCTGACTAAATGTTTAATTTCAGAGGTTATGATGACATAGGCTGATAAAATCCCACTACATATTCCAGCCACAGATTATGTGTTGACATTGAGGGGTAACATTTTTCATTGCCTATTAAATAAAGGTCGAACTCCTCAGCTTGGCACTAAAGGTTCTTTATAACATGGCCCCAGTTTGAATTTCAAATCTTATTTCCACCATGCCCCTACACTCTAGTCAAGTAGAACAAATTGTGTTCTTCGTGCATCCTTCCATTTACTGTCTTGGAGATTTTACTTAACAGCTTCTTTCACTTGTAATTCCCTTTCTCTCCATATCTTTGGATCCCAAAACTATCCAAAGATTAAGGGCCAGTGCAAATGACACTTCAACTCCAAAGACCCCCAACAGCTGAAAATGCATTCTCTCAAATATTTCATAGAGACCTTATAAGCTTCATCATATGTTATATTTATTTATGTATATATTGCATGCAACTTACAAAACTAAAAATTTCTGATAGTGGAAAATTATTCATCTTTGTGCTTTTTTGTACCTAATAGAGTGGTGATTTGTACATATTAGGTATTCATAAGTAATTTATCCATGCTACAATTATGGAATGGTTATAAGTATTCAGTCAAATGAAGAGACAATAATATCTTTTTGGTCTGCTGTTCTTCTTATTCTCACATTTCCATTTTTCCCCAAAAACTCCTTTAAAATACTAATAATTCATCATCACTATAACTTGTCTGGTTCCTCATTGAATTCTTAGATAAAAACTGGGCTAATGCATGACACAACTTCCTTCTTTTGAATAAAAATGGGCTATCTCCCTGGCATAGTGCCAATTCCTGAACCTTAGTTGGCATTCAATAAATATTTGAGAAACAAGTGAATCAATTGATCAATCAATTGTCCTGCCAAAGCATCAATGTTCAGTATGACTAGTGTAAAGTTATGGAGCCCTCATTGGCCATCTCTGTGTTGTGGCACCTGTGAAGCAGCTGATGTCTCCTGATAGTTCTAAGGGGTCTTATGAATTGGATAAACACAGTATAGATTACATGATGTTGCTTCCTCAAAGATTTTGTCTAGCCTCACTCATGTGACAGGAATGTAGGTTTGACCATAGTGAGCCACAAATTGCCTCGTGAGAATTATCCCAAGATTAAGCCCTGATTAAATATCACAATAATTGCTACCACTATTGAAAATAATAGTAGGACTGAAGTAAAATTTTTTGAGGGTGAAAATGTATTAAGAAATTATTTTGCAAGAGGTTTACATTACTTTTGATGGCATATAAGCAAGAAGAAAAGTTATAAGCTTTCAAATACTACATGATGTCAGCAACAAGTGTCTTATGCCAAGACAAGAAGTTTGACTTCAGAGGAAAGAGCAAGGTGAAGATCTCTTCCAGTTCTCATCATAATGGTCTCATCCTGGGAAATGAGAACAGGTGAGCATGTGACAACCTAGATACTCAGAATTCTATACAGAATACTGCTGAAGGATAACACTACAGTCGTACCCAACCTATTTACATATAGATGTGGTGTATGTTTTACTTTAAGATGTGCAGCAAATTCGAATTTTGAGACCTGAGGGTTAAAATGCTTTGATTTCCAGAATTAATATAAATTGCTTCTCCCTAGGTAAGATAATAGCTCCTTGGAGAGGATGTGCACAATAAATGAGTCAATGAGTGATAAGCCACTGCTTCTGCTGTAACACACTTAGGGAGAGGCATCTGGGCAGAGGAGGCTCTCCCCCGCAACACAGGAACTGCAGAATAAGCCACAGTGACAAACACGGGCTCTGGTGACCATTGTGATCTCTCCTGTTGGTGACAACCTGAGACCAAACTTTGCTCCTCTGGATCTTCCAGGCAAGTCTTAGAGAAACCTGTGCAACCATGGTCCAGGAGAAGCCACTGTCAACATGCCCTCCATCAGCCACAATCTTCCCAAGGAGAGGCATACCTAGGTCATAAGGATGGGCTGCTAAGGAACCATGGGTGGGAAAACAGCCTCACAGAAGTGCTGCAATACCTGAGCTATAGGATTATCATCCTCTTAAGTTTCTTTTGTTGAGAATGCTCAACACACTCTTGAATGGAAAAAGAAGGGTGCTATGGTCTGAATGTTTGTGCCCCTCCCAAATTTATAGTTTGAAACTTAATCCTGAATGCAATAGTATTATATTAAGGGGTGCGTCCTTTGAGGAAGTGATTAAGTCACAAGGGCCCTGCACTCATGAGTGGGATTAGTTCCCTTATAAAAGAAGGTGAAAGGAGCATGTTTGCCCCTTCCACCATGTCAGGACATGGCATTCACCACTTCTGCCCTGTGAGGACGCAGCCAGAAGGCGCCATCTTTGAAGCAGAGCAAGTTCTCATTGGATGCCCAATCTGCTGGTGCCTTCATCTTGGACTTCCCAGCCTCCAGAAGCATAGGAAATAAATTTCTGTTGTTTCTAAATTACCCAGTCTAAAGTATTTTGTTATAGCAACCCAAAGACAGACGAGTTTTGAGAAGTTATTTCCACCAGTCCAAATTCTTTCCCCAAATTCACAGGTACCATTTATACCAACAGCTGTTGAAGTACCTTAAACAGGCAAATGTGTGATTATGGTAAGTAGAGTTTAATATATTAAATCTTCTATGTCAGAAAAGACATAAAGAATTTTAAATGCTTAAACATCAAAAGAAGAAGTAGAAATATGTCTCCCTATTTTATGTCCAAAAGAATAAAAAACAAATCTAGTAACTTTCAAAGCTTTCAGGGAAAAAAAAAAATGGAACTACTCAAATATATCAAGCATTGTTTTCCATCTGTTCTTCTACCAGAAACCAGTGTTGCTGTAACCAGCAATAATTGCCTAGGATTAGTTGTTGGGAAACAAGAGGCAGATGCGTATTTGATTCCCCCACTGCCCAACAGACGACCAAAAAGGGTGGCTGGCTGTAATATGGGACCACCTAGCCCACCAGGCACCAAAGGCCCATGTTTATTTTTAGAGTGCCCTGAATGAGGTGGGCATAGACTCTGAGCAGTGTACATGATCTGATCATTGCACTGTCTTCACCTTACCCTAATATGAAAAGTTTCTTTTTCATTAACCATCACAACTCAGGGAAATCCTATCATCCCTAAAATCCTGGGTATGTGGGAAAATGGTCAAGCATATTTGGCTTTATGTACACTTGATTACACTGAAGTATAGATGAAAGAACATGCCACTCAATAACTATATAAACTTGAGCAAAATATTGAATCTCTGAGCCCTGGCTTCCTCATCTTCGGAAAGAAGACAGCAAGATGATCTGAGGATCAAATGAAGTGGTGTATATGAAACACCTTGCAAAGTAGCTGAGGTATAGGAGGCACTAAATGATTAATTCCTTAACACTGTCCACTCTTGTTATTTGAGAATTGTTAATGTCTCACCAGATAGAACAGCTTGCTAAGAAGATGCAGGTGCTATGTTCTGCCATCTGTAACTCATTGCCAAGAATTTCCAGCCAATGTTTTTTCCTTCAATTTTCAGAGGGCCTGTTTCTGAAAGCTAAGTCCTATGTTTTCTCTAGCTATCTATCCCTAGAGAATTTCTTATCATCAAAGATTTTTAAGCTGGAGTTCCCTTTTTTCATTCTTTTTCATTCTTTTTCTTTTTTGAAGAAATCTTTTTGCACTTTTGTCCTTTCTCTAAAGATTCTTCCCTCTTTCTTGAGGGAAAGTCTTGCCCAGGTCACCCTCTTAACAGTTCCTCTTGGCTCTTCCCCTTCTCTGTCCTTGAACAGAAAGTGGACATTTGCAGATGTCAGGACACCCTTCCATAGCCTGACTCGTCTCTTGCTCCACATCCAGAGAGAGCAGCCACCTACTGCCTGGGGGAGAAAAGGCAAATTTAGTTTTCAGCCAATTGATTAAACGTGTCAGATTTTCACTCTTGAAGACAAAATGGGTGGAAGACAGTTCTTGGGAGTCTACTTTGAGCTGAACAAAAATAATTGTTTTGATTTAGACAAAACATTTAATACATTTAGCATTGTTATCAGATATATAAAAATGGATGTATGTATGCATATGTTCACCTGTTTGTAATCTGAGCAGATCTGAACTTCCACAATGACATAAATTCATTGCTCTAGCTTTTGAACATGACTTTGAACAACTGTTTTCTCTGCCTATAATATACTTTTCATCCTTTTTTGGGCAGAGAATCTATAGTGACATTTATTCATTCAACAAACATTTCTTTGGAGAATTGCCTGGCTGGATGCATGGGTGTGGGAGTCCTAAGGACATGAGAAGGTGGAAATATAACAGAGGAATAGCGGGCACCGCCTAGAGAGACATAACTGCGTGAACACAGCCAGGGATGTGCCTGGGAAACTTCCATGCTCAAGCTTGGTGAAAGAGGGATCAACATTTGATACCTCTATTACTCATCTCCCAATCGCTCTGTGGTTCACTGATTTAGACAAACTTTAGACAAATAGACTGTTACGGTGCACCACCCAGATCCTCTCCACCGGGCCAGTGCACGACCCCAGCTTCTGTGTGTGTTGGCTGCAAAAGACTTCCAGCTGCTCCTTCCCCTTCTCTACAGAATTGCTCTTGGCTGACAGGAGTCACCTTGCTCTCTGGAGGCTAATCATCTATTCCCTCAAGAGAGGTCCACAGCCTGTGACTGACACACACAACCCCGAAATGCAAAAGGCTGGCTCCCTTGCTGTTTCCTGTTTCCATACATTCTATCTGTTCTCCCATCCTGCTAGACCATCTTCAACACTTCCCTGGCCCAGGTATCACCTACTATAGAAAACCATTCCGAAAATAATTATCTCCAGCCAGGCAGAGTACTGGAGTACCCCCTCTGCTTGCATCTACCACTTTGGAATTTCTAATATCAAAAATAGTTCCTGGCTCCTAACATTTGTTCAATAAATATTTGCTGAATCAAGGAATGAAGAAATGAGTAAACTGCTGTTAAAATATTGCATGTATATTTAACAGTTTAACTTGGCCTATCAGCACAGAATCTCTGTCATCAAATAAGTTGCTTGCCAACAACTGCAATTTGTTACAAATGTTTATGTGGTATTAAACAAAAGAGCATACTGGGGCAGTAAGTTGGTGCCATGAGAAAATGCACATGAAAGTGACCGAGGCACTGGCTGGCATAAGAAGACGCAGAAAGTCTTTGTTCAATGAATCAGTGAACTGGGGGAGGTTCTCCTTAACAAGTCTTTGCAGACTTTTTTCAAACAGAGTACCCCCCACCAGCCTATCAGAAAACCATGAAGCTCCTTCCTATACTATCAAGCAATATACCACTTTTTTCTTTCCCACCAATTGTCAGCTTTGTGGACCTCTACAATCTATCCTGAAGTTGACTGAGATAATTTTCAGAGAATCATCATCACTAATGATCAGACTTATACCTTACCAACTAACTTCCCTTAAATTATACCTTCTAATATTTCTCTAACCACAACTTATTAGAACTCTGAACTCCTAGAAAGTAAACTACAATTCCCATATTGTTAATAAACTTTAATCATCACTTGAGACTCAAAAACACCTCCTCAGCAGTTTGGAGTCTGAATTGCGGACATCCAGAACAACTAGGTGTCTCCCGCAAAATGCCCCATTTTCTGGCTTGCCAATTCCAACACCTTTCATAGTAAGATATCCACAAAAAAAACAGAAACACAGTGTTTCCTCAAGCACTACTTGTGCTGAATCAGCTGAACACAGAGCTCAGCTGATAAGAGGACTCCCACCACCATGTCAACCTGCCCCATCTGCACGCTTCTGATAAAATTTTTTTCACCTCCAACTTTGATCTGAGCCATACTTTGATATTTTAAGTTTGACTCGGAGAATATCACATTTTTTTTCTTCCTCTCATTTCTCAAGGTGGTTAATATTTTATTGCTTTGGACCATGCAAGCTCTTAAACAACTGTTTAGTTTCCACTTTCATACAAAGAGTTCCTTTGTCCAAAGAGTTCCTGGGTTCTCTGGACACCTTTTTACTTTTGGTTTTATGGTTCCCTCATCTCTATATCTCTCTCCAATGCCCCGAGGCCAAATCTTTTGTAACAGATATCTGTTCTAGTTTTAACTGGTCTTTAATTCAAACGTGAGTTACTCTCTCTTCCTCTTAACTGTGTCAACAATGACAATAGACAGAACAAAGCGATCAGAAGGCATCACTCTCTTTATCAAGGGTCATAGAAACCTTAGCACTATTGGAAAAGGAGAGCATAATCCTTATCACAATGTCCAACTTAAGCCAGCAATCAACTCAACCTTTTGGCCAAGCTACATGGCTATTAAGATTGATATATTTAAGCTTAAAGGCTCTTCAGATCCTTCAAATCCCTGAGTATAATCATGTTAATATAAAATAGATTATTAAAAAGTTGAGATGTAATAGTTTCATTAAATATTTTAATGTTAAAAATGCTTATTCCATACTTTAATTATATTCAGGCACCATGGTGGAGTTCCAGTGTATTCAGGCATGTGTAAAACAACAAACACGCAAACATACAGTCACATAAATACCCACAATGTTAAAGAGATAACTGACACAATTATTCAGGTCTATAGAACAAATTCACCTTACTCCTATCTTTCATTACCTATCCCATATAAAAGTGGAATTTGGCACATTTTTTAAAAAATCTGTGATCTCAATTACTCAAGTAATAGCTTTAATTTTCCCTTTTAAAAAAAAATAGACCAAAAATAGGAAGGTATTGCATGAACTTTTTCAAATAGGCATTAAGTATACTTCATTCCACCGGCATTATTTTTTTTCAGGATGCTTCTATAATATCCAAATTATTCAGGTTTGGTTGAAATTTTATGAACCCATATTTTCAGATATTCACCCAACATTCATCAGCCATGGATCAGGTACTTACCAAGTGTCAGTTCTAGATGTAGAATGATGAGCAAAAAGGAGCAAATTCTTTGCTCTCTTGTAGCTTACAATAGGGAGTGGGAGACAGATACTAAACTAGTGATTGCACTAATGAATGTATAATTATAAATTATGATGCTTCCTGCAGGAAAAGCATATGATATCTTAAAAATACAGAACAAAACTGACTAGACAGGGGACTTTTTATGAAAGCATTTGTTCTGAGCTGGTGAGAGTGCGTTGGCAACTGTGGACCAGGTGACAGGCAAGAAGAGAACAGGCCATGTGTTCAAGGGCCTGACAGTGGCCATCATGGTTGCAGGACATGAAGGAGAGTGGAATATTTTAAGGCTGGAGAATTAAACAGAAGCTAACACGTAGGGGCTTTAAAGGCACATTAAGGATTTTTGTTCTTTTTCCTAAGAAAAGTGGTAAGATATTAAAGGCTTTAAGCAGGCTGTGTTATAATCCAATCTGCATCTATAAAAAATCAGCCTGGCTACAGTGCAGAAAATGTATTCAGGGGCGGCGGCATGCAGAGTTAGGATGTGGGGTGTCCAGGTGTGAAATGATCTTGACCTTAACCTACTAGCAAAACGTGGAAATACTGGATGGCTTAAAAAATATAAAAACAAATGGATCCAGATGGTGACAAGGTCTTTTTTATTACTGGTAAAGAATTGTGGTAGTAGTAGTATGCAGAAGATGAGCCCCGAAATTCAAACTTATATCCTAGAACTTTTGCACTAGATCTGACTCCAATTTCCCATACTATATCCTAGGAATATACTCTATACTTTCAAAGGAACTGGTATAACTTTGCAGACACCTTGCCTAGGAGCTCTCTTACTTCTATCCACAGAAAAGGTACTACTAGTTATATTAATAATACAAGAATGGCCCAGTCTCTGTTCCTTAGCACACTAGTACGCCACAAATAAATTGCAAGTTTCTGAGAGGAAGTTATCCACTCAGCCCATAGTGGCCAAGCCAGTTCCTGGGGGTATGTGCAATGGGGCAAAATCTTTTTACCACTAGCAGCCTCATCTGAAGATCCTGAGAGGCCGCCCCAAGTGGAGTGACCCTAAAGAGGTATCTAGTGATACTGGCCAGCAGTAAAATGGAAGCAAAATCCAGTAGTTGTTGCTCTGTTTTAAATGAGCCAAGGGTTCCCTGTTCCACCTGGGCACCCACTTTAGCAGCCAGCTGCCAGTGCTGCCACTGTGGACAAGGAGTCAGAGAACTGCTGGAGAAGCTCCTGTTTCAGGTGCCCAGGGAGTGCTCATGTGGAGAGTGAGGGAGAAAGGGAGTCTCTGTCAGGCTCTGTAATCATGGTTACTGGGGATGGTCCCAGATATTTATCTTTGCATTTTAGCTAACTTACCGTTATAAAGGCATCTAAGGTTGCTGTAGAGTGACTGCTCTTATACACATAAAAATGATAGATTTACCACTGTGAAATTTTATCAATTTGAAATGCCTGATGTGAAAAGAGCCAACTGGATCCAAAATCAATTTGTACTATTACAAGAACTTTTCATATTATATTTGTTCATGAAAAGAAAAAAATAATAAAATATAATCTCAATTGTCAAAATCTTTAAATTGTTACAAAAATGTTTTTAAAAACTTATTAACTACTTGGGTAAACAGTTTCTCACTGATGGTGTCTATCAGAATTTTTGAGAGATAACAACTGAAACAGGAAATATGTACAATCATCTAAAATAAAAACAGAAGCAAGTTCAATTTTCTTCAAAATTTGTGAACTTTTACCAAAATTTAATAGCCATGTATTCCTTAAAATTTTATATTTTAGTTTTTATAATTGTATATCACCAAACGCTATATAGATGCCCTCAAATTTCTTTAGCTTACCTCAATGTGCTCTACAAATATGGTCATTTTTGTCCACTTCAAAAAAGGTATTCAGGTCCCATAATAGCAGATTGCAAGAACCAAAATTATCATCATCATCCTCAACATTTTTACTCCTGAACCCATATGGTTTGTGAATACATGTACTTGTTCTTCACTCCATTCATCTGTGTCCTGCCCAACTTTCCACGATGTCCTTTCGTTCATCCTTGGAAGCTGAAGCTCCAAAAAGGGAACCTCATTTCCTCTTTTCTTCACATTTCTGGTGGAATTACTTTAGAGCCTGAGTGAGAAAACTGTACAGAATTCCATGAGCAGGTGTGATCAGAAAGAACAATGCTCAAAGTATTTGTGTCAGGAATACTTAACACACACACAAATAAATGCACAACTACCACGATGTCTACAATGGAAATTTTAGGGAAAATGCCATATTAATATGAATCTAAAAATAGGAATTTCAAAGGGTCAATCAGATACATTTACAAGCATTTTTGTGAATGGGTAAATAGTGCTTTTCAATATATGGCAAGTATACAAACTCCAGAAAATTACTCTTACAGAATGTCAGGTAGAAAAGAGTTGGGAATCTGGATTGAAAAACAACAATAACAACAAAAATGAAGGGAAGAGCCAACTATGTACTTAACGGTGTGAGAACGGTTAGTAGCAAAGCCTTCATTTCAGTAACAGACTTAGGTTTCACAAAATTTCTCCAGTGTATTCACAGAAAGCCAATCTAATCACATGCACTGATTGCCCAGAAGAAAGATCAAGAACTTGAAGTGGAATCAACCCCTCTTGGAACTTCGGGCAAAGTGACATAAGCCCAGAAACTTGGCTGTGGTACCAAGGATGTTGAAAAGAATGATATGCTTTCAATTTGAAGAGAATCACTTGGCCCTTGGGTGGTGCTATACAACAGTTTGTGGATAATTGTTCCAGGAACAGAATGGAAAATCAGTTGGATCAAAATGTCCATGATTTCCATCTTTGCCAAAGCTAAAATATATATCAGTTCTGTTCAAAACATTACCAATTAGTCACAAACTGGCTCTTTTTGGTAGTGCCGTAAATAGTTTTTGGAAAGGTACTACATCCAGGATGCCAAACGTAGTGGGGAATACAACAAGAGTAGGCAGTGCTTGGCTCTGCTGCTTCTGAGATGGGTAGAAGGAAGTGCCTTTCTTATTTCATGATTAGAAATTTTGCCTTTTTACTTTTGTTAACCTTAGCAACCTTCAACAAGATTTCTCTTTCACTGGCCTAATCAATGTTCAATATCATTCACATACAGATCACCAAGCAGTTTAGCAACTAAGATAAAGACCTAATATGAAGGACTCTATGCTGAGACCCAGAAGAAGAGAGTCACAGATCCAGTTCAGTTCATTTCCATTCACATCTTTGTGATACTGAATAAATCCCTAACTTTCCCAAGTCTTCGGTTACTTGATGTATTTAGAGTATGTTCACCACAGTCCCAGAGAGATACGACAGACCTCATGTTGGTACCCAACTTCAAGAAAGCTGTGGCATTTAAAAGGCTCTCAAAGATATTAAATGACTTTGCATTCCTTCTGGAATAAATTTTAAAATTAAAACACAAATTTTAACGTGATTTGCAAGTCCTGAATAGTTTGTGTTCCTGCCATCTCTTCAGTCTTATTTTGTACTTCTCTCCCCGACACTGAGAATGCTCCGGCTACATGAGCCTGTCTTCTGTTATACAGGTTGTGCACTCTTCCTGCCACAGGGCCTTGGCACATGTTCCTTCTGTGTAAAATGTCTCCAATTTTCACCCCTTCAAGGAAACTTCTCTGATCTTTCAATGTTTTTAAATTGAGAAATAAAAATTATATATATTTATGGTACAAAACATGATGTTTTAATATATGTAAATCTTATGAAATGGCTAAATCAAGCTAATTAACAAACAGAGTACCTCACATACTTATCTTTTTTGTTGTGGTGAGCGCACTTAAAATCTACTCTTCCAGCAATTTTCAAGTACACAGTACATTGTTATTTCATATATTCACCATGTTGTACAATAGAACTCTTAAACTTATTCTTCCTTTCTAACTGAAATTTGGCACCCTTTGACCAACATGTCTCCAATCCACCTGTACCAGCCCCTGGTAACCACCGTTCTACTCTCTGATGCTCTGGGTTTGACCTTTTCAGAATCCCCTTATAAGGTGAGATCATGTGGTCTTTGTCTTTCCGTGCTTAGCTTATTTCACTTAGCACAATGTCCTCCAGGCTCATCCATGTTGTCACAAATGACAGAATTCTGTTTTTAATTTTTTGAGGATCTTCCCTGCCGTTTTCCATGATATCTGTACATACTAATTTACATTCCCACTAACAATGTGCCAAGTTTCCCTTTGTTCCACGTCCCTATCAACACTGGTTATCATTTGTCATTTTGATAGTAGCCATTCTGATAGGTGTAAGGTGATGTCTCATTGTGGTTTTAATTTGCATTTCCCTGATGATTACTAATGTTGAGCAATTTTTCATATACTTATTGACAATTTTTATGTCTCTTGAAAAATGTCTCTTCAGGACCTTTGTTCATTTTTAATTAAGTTATTTGTTTTCTTGCTTTTGAGCTGTTTGAGTTCCTTATATATTTCAGATATTAAAATTATACATATTATCAAAAGTACAGTTTGCAAGTATTTCCTCCCATTCCATAGGTTGTCTCTTCATTTTGTTGAAGAGACAATCTTTTCTCTGTGCAGTCTTTTCAGTTTGATATAATCATATTTGTCTGTTTTTGCTTTTGGTGCCTGTGCTCTTGGGGATTATATCCAAAAAAGTCATTGCCCAGACCAATATTATGGAGTTTTAACCTAT
The DNA here is from genome assembly GCA_963574885.1 of Lepilemur ruficaudatus. Taxonomy (NCBI): domain Eukaryota; kingdom Metazoa; phylum Chordata; class Mammalia; order Primates; family Lepilemuridae; genus Lepilemur; species Lepilemur ruficaudatus. The sequence goes on from CAUYRT010045560.1 coordinate 18,785, forward strand.
ATTTTCTTCTAGTAATTGTATAGTTTCAAGTCTTACATGTAAGTCTGCAATCCATATTGAGTATTTTTTAATATATTGTGAGATAAGGGTCTAATTTCATTTTTATGCATGTAAATATACAGTTTTCCCAACACCATTTATTGAAGAGATTGTCTTTTTTCCATTGTGTGTTCCTGGTAGCCTTGATGAAAATCAATTAATCATAAATGTGTGGATTTATTTATTAGCTCTTCATTCTGTTCCATTGGTCTATGTGTCTGTTTTTATGCCAATGCAACATTATTTTGATTACTATAGATTTGTAATAAATTTTAAAATCTAGTAGTATGATGCCTACATATCTATTCTTTTTCATCAAGATTGCTTTGACTATTAGAGGTCCTTTGTGGTTCCATACAAATTTTAGGATTTTTTTTCTATGAAAAATATTATTGTAATTTTCATAGGGATTGCACTGAATATGTAGATTGGTTTAGGCAGTATGGACTTCATAAATTTTTAGTTTATATACAGTAATTGTACATATACAATATTCATTCTTTCAATCCATGCACACAGGATATCTTTTCATTTATTCATGTCTTATTTATTTATGACATAAATAAATTTCTTTCATCAATGTTTTATGGTTTTCAGTGTACAGATCTTTCACTTCTTTTGTCAAATTTATTCCTAAGTATTTTTTGTAGCTATTGTAAATAAGATTGTTTTCTTAATTTTTGTATAGTTTACTGTTAGTGTACAGAAATGCTATTGACTTTTGTATGCTGATTTTGTATTCTGGAAACTTAACTGAATTTGCTTATTAGCTCTGACAGTATTTTGATGGAGTCTTTAGAGTTTTCTATATATAAGATCATGTCATGTGCAATCAGGGACAATTTAACTTCTTGCTTTTCAACTTAGGTGCCTTTTAGTTCTTTCTCTTGTCTAATTGCTCTGGCCAAGACTTCCAATATTATGTTGAAAAGAAATGGTGAGAGTAGCCATCCTTGTCTTATTCCTGATCTCAGAGGAAAAGCTGTCAACTTCTCAGCATTGGATATAAAGTTAGTTGTGGGCTTCTTACATATAGCCTTTATTGCACTGACGTACATATCCCTCTAAACTTAATTTTTGAGTTTTTATTATGAAAGAATGCTAAATTTTATCAAATGCTTTTTCTGCAGCTATTGAGATTATCATGTGATTTTTGTCCTCATTTTGTTATGTGGTAAATCACATCAAATATACTATTACTGTATCATAAGCTGCCTCCATTCTGACCCTCTGACCCTATTATTCCTTGCACATTTAACAAATATTTACAGAGTGCCTACTATGTGCCAGATATAATTCTGGGCATTCGGGATATGACAGTGAACAAAACAATATCCCTGACCTCATAGAGCTTTTATTCTGATAGGAGGAAAAAATTGATAAAAAGCCAAATCAATATGTAAGAACTGATAGTGATAAATTCTATTTAAAAAATTAAATAGGACGAGAGAGCAGAAAATGGTGGACAAGGTCAATCTTGGATGGAGTGGTCAAAGATTGCCTGCTCATCAAAAGAGACATTTGAGAGAAAAGAGCCCTGAGGGAAAGTTCTAGAGAGTACTTAAAGCTATAAGATTGGGGGACATCACCTGGGAAATGGATGCAAATGGAGAAACAGAGAAAAAGTCCACGGACTGAATGGTTTGACATTCCACTGTTTAGAGGTTGAGAATGAGTCTTAAGCAGCCAAAAAGACTGAGAAGTAGCAGCCAAAAAGATAGGGGAATCAGTGAGTTATATTTCAGGGGCTAATGAAGAAAGAAAGTGTTTAATAAGAGAACAGAGATGATCAACTTTTTCAAATGATGCTTGTAGAATGTAAACTTTCTAAGGAAAGGGATTTTTTTTTTCACTTTTGTTTATTTTCATAGCCCCGGTACCTGCGAAAGAGCTGGCAAGCGGCATATGCTTAGAAACATTTGTCAAATGGTACCTAGTCAATAGGATGAGGACCCAGACTTAGTTATTGGATTTAGCACCATAGAGGTCAGGTCCCTAGAGACCAGAGCAAGAGCAGTTTTGGTGGTAGGGTGGGGTCAAAAGCCTGAGGAATGGGTTTAAGGGAGAGTAGGAGGGAAGGAAGCAGAGAAACCACATCTTTACCTCTGTTCTTTAATGCGTGTCCCTTTCCTCCAACATGAAGGAAATATACCATATATCCACGTGCCCAGCACACAATAAATGTCAGATTATATTTTTATGTAAATGAAACACAAACACAAGAAAATAAAGACACAAAATAGAATACTGCAATTATATAGGCATAAAGTACTCAGAATGTAGGGGCAGTAATACTTAAAAAGAGAGGGAGATGAGATATAGTATTAAGTATAGAATTTAACACACTTGATAATTATATCAAATATGAAATATAGAATAACCAAAATACTAGAGAACACAAGAAAATGAAGATGTCAATAATACTGAGAAGCTGAAATGAGGAGCTAATTGTCGAGGCAAATATAAATTACATTTTGAAGTGCTGAGTTTGAAGAGTGAGTGCTGTATGATGAGCTTTATAAAGAGCACTAGACTAGAAAGAACAAGGCCTGGATGTTATGCCCAGCTCTTCCATTAACTAGCTGTGTGACTTTGAAACACACATTCTGCCAGACCTCAGTTTTCCTCATCTGCAAGATGGAGTGAGGCACAGTGGACTCAGCTTCTTCTGGTTGTAATAATTTTTGATTCTATGATAGGAGCTTGCATGAGAAGATAATATACTCTCAGGGCAAAGTTGATGCTCCAGTTGTAAAAGTAGGTGTAATTAGCAGGATGGTAATAGTAGAAGCGCAGAGAGAAGAGCAGAAGATGGTGGATTGAACTCTGTGTGTCATTAACTGGCTCCACAGGGAGATACCATCCACACCCTTGGCTTCCTTACCTCTGTTTTCTGAGTTCTGTTCACTCGGCCAGGACCAACAATGAAGCAGCAGCAGTTGGAGAGCAGCTGTTCTCAGGAAGAGGTGTGGGGGAGACAACATCAACTCACTAAAGAAAAAAGGAGGCTAGTAAAGTGGATAATACACCTAAAGCAAAGTCAAATTAAAATTGGTTTTCCCTTCAATGCTTTGAGTTAGAGAAGAATTTTTAAACTTTTTAAAGAAGAATGTAAAAAAATTTAAGAATATTTTTTCTAATAGCAAAAATCATATTCAACCTGTTCCCCCCAAAAAAGATGAAAATATCTTTTCTGTATCATCCTTAGTGGTAACTGTCAAAAATGTATTCACACCAACACCACAGTAGAGTGAATAGTTATTCTGGACATATAGAGTATGATAGATTGAAAGAAGTGACATATAGTTTTTAAACAGAGAAGAAAAGAGGAAAGGAAAAAGAAAAGAATTAGAAATCAGAATAAGGATAAAGAAAAGAAATACAAATAAAGGAAAATACTATAGAAAGAACCCTATATGAAGGAAAATTACCCAAGAAATAGAAGACAACTTCCCCTTGAGAAGTTTAAGCTACAAAAGAATTTAATGAGGGTATGAATTCAATAAAAACTAGAATTCAAGCATATGATTTTTAAAAGGATGAGATGATGAAATTGAGCATTTAAAAACACCATTATGCCAGACTGAGCAAGTGAAAGATCCCATCTCTACTAAAAATAGAAACAGAAAAAACTAGCTGGGTGTCACGGCTTGTACCTGTAGTCCCAGCCACTCGGGAGGCTAAGGCAGGAGGATTGTTTGAGACCAGGAATTTGAGGTTGCTGTGAGCTATGACAATGCCACTGCACTCCAGCCAGGGTGATAAGGTGAGACTATGTCTCCAAAAAGAAAAAAAAAAGCATCATATGTATCAAATAGATAAATTATAAAAGCAAGGATCAGGACAGCCACTGTAAAAAATCAAATTACTGCCTTGGAGAACAGGAGTAAGATAAGAATTCTGGATGCAGAGGAAACAGACAAAAAGATCAAAGTAAGTAGAGAAAGGATGATAAATATAAAAGACAAATAAAGATTATCTGACGATATAATTGGTGTTTTTAAAATACAGAGCCCAGTAGCTGGATCAAAGAAAGGATTCAACAATATAGTTCTCCTAGAAGTTACTGTGTGCCACTGTTGCAAAGCCAATAGAAAAGAAATAATGCAAATAATTTAAAATGTTAGGTAATTCAGTAAACACATAACATTTAAATCATTTGAACAACTATTTCAATCTCATATATTACTTTGAGGAAGTTATAAAATAATTTATCAGAATTTCTCAAGTTAGAGGTAAAATGTCCCTGATAAAGGTTCAGAGAACTAATCAGGCATCTAAAACTACTGTCTCCATCAATTAAATTCATAGAAGTAGCTAAAATTCAGAGCATAATCAGTATACGCCCAATTGACAGCCAGTAACTTCTGACTAGATCTAACCACCATATAGAAAAACTTCAACACCAGATCAATAAATCCTGGCTTATTGATCAGGCTTAAAAATAATGGCTTAAAAATCAAATCCCTGCCATCAAGCCTCCTAAGCAATTTCTTATCTCCTTTCCACTCAGTTTAGTATCTCATGCAGATGAGAGAAACATAGTTATTGTCACTGGCCTAAAATACATGTACTTTCTCTTCACAAATGGTATAGGTATTCTGATCTCAAAATCACGAATATACGGTAATTGATCATGATTGTATGCCTCACCATCTGGAATACTAAACGGTAATTGATCATGATTGTATGCTTCACCATCTGGAATACTAAACTGAGATGAGTGGCTCTCTGCAATACTGTGTGGTAGTCACACAGTACCAGTCATTTTAAAGGCGCCAAAGTGTATTTTGAGAACCAGAAGAAACATAGTTGCTGTATGTGTAGCTGCCAGTCTCCAATCTTTCCAATCTCAACCCAGAGTTTTCTATCTAGGCGTTGCAGCCCTCTGGACTGCCTCTCTACCCACCAAGCTGTAGCTGTGGCCTCTTTTACAAACAGTGATCTCCCCTGGTCTGCTGCCTTTTGCCAGGTTTCACTGCCTGATTCGAACAGCTGTTTGTCCCTTATGAGTCCTGCCTTCCCACACAGAGCAGCTGCACTCCAACATCTTTCCAACATTCTGCCTCTGTTCTGGATCCTTCTCTTGTCCCTCCACTGGCTCCAAAGTTCCCACTTGTGTCTCTGGACCCTGAGATCTCACAGGAACTGCAGAGGAACATTGTGTTTTTAATAGATACGTCTTAGATTATTTTCCTGCTTCTTTTGCTCCACTCACATGAGCAAAAAACAATGAAAATGTATTCAAAGAGATGTATTTTAACACCATAACGTGGCCTTTAAGACTTAAGCAGAACTAGTAGTTAGGTCATTTGGATAAATGGTCCATTTTCTAAACTTTCTAAAAGACAAGATGATTAGAAGAATACTCCTCTTTTCTTCTATGGCTACTCAGAGCATAATTGATGCTTCCATACAAATTACCTAGCAATGAGCACAGCCGGCCTGTGTTCGAGCAGAAGGCAACCAGGGAAGGGGGTTCTGCTGCCCAGTTGCAGTTATTCTCTCAACCCAAGCTAAGATACATCAACTCTCCATTAAAACCCTGGCTCTCCCACCTCAGGGTGAGCCTAGATAGAAATGGTGGAGCTCCAGGCACTAAAATATGATGATACGAGAATGCTGAAATGGACACTTCAAAATATTTCTGCAGAACTGTTCTCCAGATGGCCTCGAATGACCCAGTTCTCCCCACTTTCTGACATGTAGTTCCCAAGAATAACTGTAGAATGTGCCGGGAATGGAACATCCTGTAGCCGGAACAGTCTGGGCTCTGTTCCAGTCCACCCTAGAAACAAGATGCCCTTCAATACCTTTTCCCAATGTGTCATATGGCCACCAGGGTGTAAAACCCAGGGAAGGCTGTTTTCCAGGGTCCTTCAGCTGTGGTGCAAGTGGAGTACTCAAAGATAAGACTCCACCCACCCTGGGCAGTTTTCCTGAGCTTTGGGGGACCTGTCCTGAATCCTAGGCCTCTGTTGTTCCTTGCTGCCTATCTATAAGTAACAAATTCACTTCATATAACTTATGTGTGTGAGTGTTCTGCCTCACCCAACTCAGGCAAGTAATCAATGCACAGGGAATCTTCTTCGCAATTTCCCTACTGGCTTTCCAAAATAGTTGAATGTCCTTCTTGATCACTTCCTAGATTTTAGTATTAATTTTTAATCACTGGATCAAAACACCATATATGAGAATATGGATATGTAATTTTGAGTTTTACTGATTTGAGAAACCCAAGACTAGTGAACTAGTATTTGACTCAAATTTTAGCAAGCATCAGATTTACCTTGAAGGCTTCTTGCAATTCACCACTTGATGGACATTGTGTTTGTTTACAGCTTTTAACTCTTGCAGGTAAGGCTGCTATGAGTGTTCATGGACAATTCTTTGCATGGACACAAGCTTTTGATTCTCATGAGTAAATAACAAGGATTGGAGTGGCTACATCCTATGGTAGATGTATGCTTAATTTTTTATAATAAAGAAAAGATTTTTATTTAATATTACATTCACACAAGGCTGTCAATTCTAGGAAAAGCTCTCAATCCCCTGATATCCATATAATTTTATGCATGGTAAGGCAGTTGGAGGGGTTAGTATATATTATTTTTTGATTTATATAACATTGTTTATATATATGTAATATAAAGTTTATGTATATAATAATTTTTAATACATTTCTTTTTAAAAAAAAAAAAGGCAAATTATTCTGCCTATCAAAATAGACCATTTCCAATACAATGGAGACAAACCAACAAGGTGAGACCCACTGAAATAGCTGAATATATGTATTAATACTTAGCCCATGATTATAAATTCCATCCCAAAGGATTTTCTCATCTACAAACAAGGACATAATATGAGGATATTTTCCATGTCAGTACCTGACAAACTGCCTAATAAGTGAGTGGTGTATGGATGGATGAATGGGTGGATTTCTGAAAATTTACGTGAGGAGCCATAAAGCTGAGGGATCAGGTAAATAAATGAAAACCACAACCTAAGCGATTTATAGTCATAAACTTTTGCTCCAAAAGACCTTACAAACAAAGTTAAAAAGAAAAATATTATGTATTGTATAATTATCATTGTCTGAAGGAATAAAATGTATTATTTAGGAGAGAATTTCTGGTATAATATTATTTTAAAGAAATACATAGTATGTATGTTTATACAAGGGATTTCCACATCACAGCAATGGATTTCAACCGAGGTCTTACAAAAGGTGCACAAGTACTGTTCATATGGCCATATAGAGAGGATCATTTTTAAATCAACTATTAAACAAATTAAATGGCATGTAATTGATGTAACTTTTTAAGAAACTTCCAAATTCTTTTCGAAATAGTTATACTATTTTATATGCCCACCAGCAGTATAAGAGAGTTCCAGTTGCTCCATATCCTCCCCAACATTTGTCATGGTCAGTGCTTTTTATTATTAGACATTCGTAATAGGTGTGTAGTGGTATTTCACAGTGTTTTTATATTGTGCTCCCCTAATGAATAAATGATGCTTAGTATTTTAATATGCTTATTTGCCATTACTATATCTTTTCTGATGTAGTGTTTGTTCAAATATTTTGCTCATGCTAATTACTTTCACTACTGAGTTTTGAAAGTTCTTGTTGTATTCTAGATACAAATCCTTTATCAGATATAGGATTTGCAAATACTTCCTCCTAGTATGTAACTTGTCTTTCATTCTCTTAATAGTGTCTTTCTCAGAGCTGTCATTCTTCATTTTGATGAAGTTCAATTTATCAATGTTTTCTTTCATAAATTATGCTTTTTGTATCATATCTAAGTCTTCACCTAACCCAATGTCTCCCCTATCTTTTCTTCTAGAATTTCTATAATTTTAGGCTTCATCATTCAGCCTATGATCCATTTTGAGTTAATTTTTGTACATGATGTGAGGTAGGCATTGAGGTATGTGGTTTGTTGTTTGCATGAGGACATTTAATTGTCCCAACAAATTTTACTGAAAAAATTTTGTGTTCTCTGCTGAATTGTCTTTGGTTTCCTGTTAAAAATCAAATAACTATACATGTGTGAATATATTTCTGGACTCACTATTTTTTATCTTTATGCCAATATCCCACTGCTTTGATTATTGCTTTAGAAATATTCTTGAAACCACATAGTATAAGTCTTCCAAATTTTCTCCTCATTCTCAAAGTTGTTTAGGCTATTCTATGTGGTTTGCTTTTCTATATGCATTTTAAAATGAACATGTCAATTTATATATATTAGAAAGAAAAAGACTGCTAAGGAATTTATAGATCAATTTAGAGAGACTTCACATCTTAACAATATTGAGTCTTCCAAAGTATGAACATACCCTTTCTTTCTTTTCTTGCAGCAGTATTTTATAGTTTTTATTTTACAGGTCATGCATGTATTTTGAAGATTACTCTGTATTTTATATGTAAGGATATTATTGTGAATGGTATTGAATTTTAACTTCAATTTACAATTGTTAGTTGCAAGCATATAGAAATGTAATTATATTTTGTATATTAATCTTGCATCCCACAACCTTGTTAAACTCACCTATTATTTTAATGTCTTTTGCAGATTCCAGAGAATTTTCTTTGTAGATTGTTATGTTTTCTGTAAATAAACACAGGTCTACTACTTCCTTTCCAATCTCTTTATGTTTTCCTTGTTTTAGTGCACTAGCTAGAACTTCTAGTATAGTGTTGAATTCAAATGGTGAGAGTGAATATCCTTACTTTTTTCCTGATTTTATGGGGAAAGAATTCAGTTTTTGACCATTAAGAGTTATGTTACCTGTATGTTTTTCATAGAGGTCCATAGTAAGTTGAATATGTTCCTTTCTAGTCCTAGGTTGCTAAGAGTTTTAAATCAGGAATGGATATTGGTTTTGCCAAATGCCTTTCTTACATCAAATGAGATGATCATATTCTTTATTTTTTTAGTCTGATAAGTTGGTGAATTAGATTGAGTGATTTTTAAATGTAAAACCAACTTTGCATTCTTAGGATAAAACATACAAGGCCTTGATGCATTATCATTTTTATATGTTATTGTTTGATGGTTAAAATTTTGTTAGAAATGTTTATATCATGTTCATGAGGAATATTGCTATGCAATTCTTTTCTTGTAATATTTTTGTCTAGTTTTAACATTAGAGTAATGCTGGCATTGTAGAATTTGTTGAGCAGCTTTTCTTCTTTTTTAATTTTCTGGAAGAGTTTGTATATTGTTTTATTCTTGTTTTTATTTCTTGTTTTATTTCTTATTTAAGTGTTTGATAGCATTCCTTAGGAAAGCCATCTGACTCCAAAGTTTTCTGTGTGAAAAAGGTTTTAACTACAATTCAATTATTTTACTAAATATGGGAATATTCAGGTAATCTATTTCTTCTTGAGTAAACTTTGTTAATTTTTATCTTTAAAGGTTTTTTTTCCTACAAGTAGTCAAATATATTAAATGCTTTTCTAAAATATTACTTTATTATCCTTTTAATATCTATAAGCTCTGTAGTGATGTCACCCCTCTCTCATTTCTAATACTGATAATTTGCATCATCACTCTTATTTTCCTCATAAGGCTGGCTAAATGTTCATTAATTTTATTGGTCTCAAAAAATAAGCTTTGCTTATTAATTTTCTCTATTATTTTTCTGGGTTTTGATTCATTAATTTCTGTTCTAGTTTTTATTATTATTTATGTTTTTAATATAAATACTTTGGATTTTACTTTTTATTTCCATTTTTTTAAGATGAAAGCTGAGATGATTGATTTTAGACCTTTCTTCTTTTTCAATACAGGTAGTTGGTGCCATAAATTTCCCACTCAGTATTGTTTTAACTGCATCCCACAAAATTTGGTATGTTGCATTTTTATTTTCATTCAGTTCATAATACTTTCTAATTTCCTTTTTTGACCTACAGTTTATTTAGAAATGTGTTTATACCTTCCAAATATTTGAGGATTTTCTTAGACATTTTTCTATTAATGATTTCTACTTGTGGTCTGACAACATACTTTGTAGGACTTGAATCCTTTTCAATCTATTGAGTCTTGACTTATGACTCAGAATATGGTCTATCTTGATAAAATATTTAATACACAATATACATTGAATACACACAAAATGCACATTGAAAAGAATGTGTATTCTGATATCTTTGGAGGTAGTGTTCTAAAAAGGTCAGTAAGGTCAACGTGGTAGTGTAAACTTAAGACTTCAATATCTTTATAGATTTTTTTGATCTCTTTATCCCTGTGAATTATTAAGAGAGGAGAGTTGAATTCCTAAATAAAATTGTGGATTTCCCTCTTTCTCCTTTCTGTTCTATCAGTTTTGGTTTTGGGTATTTTTAAGCTCTATTATTAAGTGCATGAATGTTTAAAATTGTTATGTCCTCCTAAAGTATCTACTCCCTTTATCATTATGAAATGATCGTCTTATACCTGGTATTATTTGTATGCTCTGAAATACACTTTGTCTGACAATAATATAGCCACTCCAGCTTTCTTTGATTGGTGTTAGCAAGTAAATCTTTCTCCATTTTTTCACTTTTAATCTATCTGGGTCATTGTATTTAAGGTAGATTTCTTATAGGCTGTGTACAGTTGGAACTTTCTATCCAGTCTGTCAATTTTTTACCTTTTAGTTGAAATTTTTAGGCCATTTATGTTTAATGTGATTATTGATAAGGCTTAATTGTCTTATTTTTGGCCTTCTTTAGGGTTGAGGGTTTTTTATGATTTCATTGTACTTTTTTTAAATTACTAGCTACATTCTTTGTTGTGTTCTTTTAATAGTTGCTCTAGGATTTATAGTATAAGTTTTTAACTTATTGCAATCTACCTTGAAATATTATACCACTTCTCATGTTACATAAGAACCTATAATAGTATTCTTTCGTTTCTTGCTTCCCGACTTCTATACTTTTGTTGTCACACATTTTACTTCTACATCTATTATAAATATCATAATACATTGATTATATATTTAAGCAGCTGGTTGTCTTTTAAGGAATATAAATAATTAGAAAACCATTTCCAGTGCTCTTTATTTCTTTGTGTGAGTCTTATGTGTGATTCACTCAAATTTGAATTCTTGGACTATCAATTTATAATTTTTTCTTTGTTAGAAATATCTTTCAATACAAATTACTTAATTATTTACAAAGTGCTAAAATTTCTTTTCAAGCTCATGTTGTAGCTATTTTCTCAGCCTAGCTCCCAAAGTATCTTCTTTCCAAGTATTATCTTCTCAACTGACTCTATTCTGAATTTCCTTACAAAATTTGTGAAGGAACTCATAAAATTAAAGGGGAACTCTTAGTAGGAAAATCATGAGCTTATTTTCAGTTCTCTCCTAAATGTCATAAAACCTCAATGAATAAGAAGCTTTTCAGTGATTCATTGTGAAATGCCCTATGGAATCAAATCAGTGAGCAGTGATATTAAATGTTCCCCAGCTTAGCCCCTAAAGCTTTTGAGTTAGATTACAAAGTTCCTCCCTGGGTAGACTTTGGTGTATCTTTGTTGTATTGTAGCTAATTAATATTAAAAGTCAAGTCTGTCTGTTTATTGGTTACCCCTCATGTAAAAATGATATGCAAGTAATAACAACCTAAACTACAAACTATGCAACTTTGTGGGCAGTGGGAGGCATGACCCTAAGGAGCTCATTGCTCTTCTAGATCAATGAAATTAGGATGTAACAAGGAGCCAACTTGACTGATGATCATGAGGGACAGAATATAGTTATTAAGACACAGTGACAAAAAGTAATCAAACAGCAGTTTCAAATGTGAAAATTAATTCAAAGTTACTAGAGCAGAAGTTCTACAATATAGGCATTGATTTGTGACTAATCTGCTTTTCACATGAACAGTGAAGTATGTTTCTAGGGGAGAAAATAATGGGATTTATTCATTTAAATGTTGATTAATAATGCTTCTGAGTAATGCAAGACAAGCCAGTCAGAATCCGGTAAGAGTTAAGTACAGCCAGCTAATGTCAGCTCACCATTAAATCAAATATTTACTAAATGTTAATTGTCTTGGATATTTTGCTACATCTTAAGAGAGAAAAAGAAATTAGCAATACCTAGTGCCTATCCTAAATATGCTATAATTTTGTGGAGAAAATAAGAAAAGTTTTATACACATAGTAGGAATTAAATATTTGTCAAAAGCATTAATCAATTTTAATGCAAAATAAAGTTTGATCAATATTATACCAGAAGATCCATAGGAAAAAAGAACTGAGAGGGATGTATTCCAATTGATAGCACTGAGGAAAACTTCCTAAAGAACTGGACGTTGGAATGTGTAAAGATGATTTCAACATGTAAAGATGAGGGAGTCAAGCAGTGTCTGACAGAGAAAGGGAAATGTCTGCCATTCACAGTCTACCCATTATATTGCATAGCACACTCTCTTCTGTATTGATAGAATAACATGAACAAAGGCACCAAACTGAGAGCGGGAACAGGTTCCAGGAACAGAAATTTCAGCTGGAGTGCTTTGAGAGGTAATAAAGTTGATAAAGCTTGGATTATTGATTGCAGCCAAATCGTAGTGGACTGTAAATTTAAGATTAAGAGGCCTGGCTTCTACAGTAAAGAAACTTGTATAAATACAAACAACTAGGGATAAATTGAGAAAAGAAAACAAATTGGCTAATTTCCTAGCCAACCTCATTGCGTTAAAATTCTCAAGACTTTATGAATCTCCTTATTCCTATAAATCTTGTACTACCATCAAATGACAAGTATTTTAAAATAGATTTATAAATGCCATTCTGCATTTTGGAAAGCAGCAAAGAATATTGTGGAAAGAATACAAGCTTAGGGCCCCTCAGACCCATGTCTCAGGTCTCACTCTACCACACACCTATACTTCATAGAATTATTAAGAATTAAACAAAACAACATAAATAAAGAGCTTATCAGACAATAGTCACTCCATAAATTTTTATTCTCTAACCCTCACCCAATTTTTTCTATTAATCCTTCATTTTTTCTATCTTATATCCTATAAATAGATCAGCAATAACTTAAAATGTTATAACTTAAATGATTAAATGTGTGTTGGTTAATAATTTTTATTTTCAGTTTTCTGTACTCTCACTTCCATCCAAGATGAAGTAACAGAAACCAAATTTATCTTCCCACATGAATCAATCAAAAGCACCAGACAAAACATATAAGACATATAAAATGGTTTTTAAGACACTAGACATCAGACAATGAAGGATAGTGATCCCTGAGGGACAGGAAACAAACAAAGGGAGCCCTATAATTGCCCTATAATTACTCCCTTGAGGAACATTCCAGGCTAGGATGCAAGACAGAGGAGGCCAGGTGGAACCCAGCAGACTCTCTGAGTTGAAGAGACAGAGCTGAGTCTCTGGGGACATCAAACAGGCTACAGTTCACAGGATCCCTGGAGCAGAAAGAGTTGCACATAGAGAGAACCCTGGAGATCTGAGAGTTCCCCTTGAGTATTTAGCAGAGCACTGAAGTGCATGCAGGTAAAGGAGTTACCCAAGGCTGGTGAAAGAATCATCTGAAATTGTTAGAGGGACCCTTAGAGATGTTGACACACGGCCAGGAAAAGCACTTGTTCCCTCCAGCTAGACAAGATAAAAATTCATAATTCATGGGACATGGGCTACAGTACTCAGAAGATCATTGCCTCCATAGTAGAGAACAATTAGGCTAAGACTAAATGTTGCTTTGGCCTTTACTAGAAAATCTTAAAAGCAAGACCCAAAAGGGCCAGACTGTTTTCAAATAGCAAAACTACATCCTAGAACAAAGCTCAAGATATTCATAAAAATACAAAAAATACCCAACACTCAAAAGTATAAAATTCACAATGTCTGGAATAAAGTCAAAGATTATTAAGCATACAAAAAAGAAAGAAAATATAACCCAAAATGAGGAGAAAAAATCAAGCAATTGAAACAAAACCAGAATTGAACAGATGTTAGAATTAATAGACAAAGACAATAAAAATTTTCCATTTTCTAAGTTTCTTTATTCCTTTGTTTTAACAAACCAGTACAGATTTCATATTTAAAACTAAGAAATTTACTACAGGCAATACAACAAAGTAACAGATTTTCAAATCACAGCAAAAACATATACTTAAATGTTTTGAATAAAGTTGTATTTTTGACAATTACTAACTATATTAAATTTTATTTCATGTTGACTTCCTTTCAACAATTTGTCTAAAGTCTTAATTTTTTCTGGAATTAATGACAGTTCTTATTTAGCAATTTTCATCCCCTCTTTTCTTCATAATGTCATTCATTGCTCTAGTACGTTCATTCAAAAACCCTCTTTGGGGTATCCCATTACTTCTCAAATTGAATGAAGTTTTAAAAAAATTTGTTCCTGTTCATAATACTGCCTGCCTTACTAACCTCATAAGGCAATTGTAATTACTCAGTTGTCTAACTGACAGAAGGGTATAATGGAAAATGTAATAATCTCATGTTTGAAGACAGAGAGTCAAATTCCATCTATGTCAAACACAAGTTTCATTCTCAAAGCAATGAACCCTACTTGGCTTCCCAAACTAAGCTACACATTAGAATCACTTCAGGAACTTTTTACAACATGCAGATAACCAAGCTCCACTCCAAATGAAGTGAATCAAAATCTTTGGATGTGGAGCCTGGTCATCACACTTTTGCAAAGTTCCAAAGTGTTGTATAGTCCAGGTTAAGAACTTAAGAGCCACTGAGCCATGACTTCTCTAGTTCTCAATGCAGGATAGTAGGAATGATAATACCCTAGTCATTCACCTCATAAAGTTGTTATAAGCATTGAAAGAGAGAATCTATAAAAATATATATGTCTCAAAACATTTAAAAGATTTTCTCATGCCTAGTCCTTAAAAAAAAAAAAAAAAAAAAAAAAAAAAAAAACTTCTGGGAATAAATAAATCCTCTTCTGGTAAAGGGACATAAACCTTCCTCCTATTTCTTGGAAACATTTAATTACATCCAGAAATGACCAAACCAGTGATTCTTAACTTTCAGGTGGTAACAGGGAGAATGGCAGATTGGATGGGCAGGAGGCTTCACAGAGACACCACTGAGAATCTGACAAAACCTTTGGATTCTTTTTTAAGAAAAATACATGGGCACACGCAGCAAACCTTGGTCTTTGTTTCCCGGGGGTCCACACATGCCCTGAAGTCCAACTGTGATGCAGGTCAAGAATCTCTTATCCTGGATTCCAAAGTGGTGATAGCAATTCTTGTTTTGTTCTTTTTGTTTTCTAAATAAAGATCTGAAAGCCTGAAGCCACTTGTTAAGGTTTAAGGGAATTTTTCATGCTTATTTTATGGTTATTGGAATGTCACTCAAACCGAGCTATTCATAGAATTCCTCCCTCTCTGCTAAACAAGCTCATTCCTGATGAAAATACTTAATAATGCATTCCTTCTCATCAGATAGGAGCAGGAAACAATCTATGGAACACACCATTTTGCTTGCAGAGATTCCTCCAAGCTTCAGTGCTATGGGATCTGAGCTCTTCTGTATGCAGAGCACTAATCAGTAAGGAAAGAGAGCAAGTCATCACACAGAAGCTTGCCCTCCACCCCCTTCTCCAGTCATCAGGGACAGTAGTGCATTCCATCTCTCCCCACACTAGCAGCATGTGAACTATGTTTTGGCAGACCTGTAGGCTTTTATGGCAGCTGTTCACTCACTGCAATAACTATTGCTCTTTGCTTATGGTTAAAATTTATTGTGTACATATATGGTATTTAATTAGATTTTTCTATCATGTCAATCTAATCTTATCCTCTTTTCCATCTTGGAATTATTTAATTCAATAGTATATATTTTTATGGCTTTCATCTTGCCTAATAAAATGCTCCCATTTTCAGGCAACATTGGTATTAATATAGTCAACTCTTGCTTATACCTAATTAATTGTAATTTTCTTTTCTAAAAGTGTCTCCTTCAAAATAATAAAACATATATCAAAACTTATTAAATATATACTATGAACTTAATTATATTGAGGCTCTAGCATTCAAAGTTCCCTATCAGACATATCTTATGGTGTGCTGGTAAATGTTTAATAACCAGCTTTTCAGACTACCGCCCCCCCCAACAAAGAAAGGCCCTGAATTGTAGCATTTGCCAATTTCCATGGTATAAATATTCCCACTATCATGGATAATTTCAAGCTACCAAAATGATATCAACTATCTAATAAAATTCCTGAAAAATTAAAAATTAGCTCCCACAAGGCAATACCATTCAATTCTATCATACAATTGTGTCAGTCTACTCAAACTTCCCACCTCATCTTCCCATGTTTTCTTTTATGTATTTTGTGTTTAAAGAACTATTTATTCATTTTTATCGATAGGTTTCCACCCCTTTGCTCATTCTACTTACTCATCTGGAAAGGACTTGCCTCATCACCACACATCATATGCTAACTATCCTTCAAAGATGAGCTTATAGGATATCTCCTCCATGAGCACTTTTTAATGCTTCCACATGAATTGAAATCCTCTCTGTTCTGATATGACCTAACATTTTTATACCACATTTTAATTTCTACTTTGCATAATTTATTTATGCAGGTCTTATTTACCCTAAGATATTCTGCACACTTTGAGGGCAAGATTTGTGTCTAATTTATCATTATAGTTCTTAAAATACTTACAAAAGTGTTTTGTTCATAACAGATGCAACACAGATATTTTTTAATTAAACATAATTAAGTATGCCAAATTTTAGCTGCTGTGAAGTATGTAAAAATATACAGTGATGCTAACTTTAAACTTCAAATATAAACTAAAAGTTTGGAATTGACTATACAAGAAAATTAATAGCACTGTGATTTAAGCCAAATGCATTCTGAATAATAACATAGACATTTTGCTAACTCATAAAACTCAAACTGTGCTGTTACACTATCTGACTAACTAGAAAAGTATAAAGCCTACCGAAGACACAGCAAAAAAAGAAAACTATAGACTAATATCCCTCACTAACATAGATGCAAAAATGCTCAACAAAATACTAGCAAACTGAATTCAACAGCACATCAAAAAGATAATCCACCATGATCAACTGGGTTTCATCCCAGGGGTGCAAGGATGGCTTAACATACACAAATCAATAAATGTGATTCACCAGATAAACAGAAACAAAAACAAAGATCACATGATCATCTCAATAGATGCAAGAAAAGCAGTTGATAAAATCCAGCACCCTTTCATGGTAAAAACCCTCAACAAACTAGGCATAGAAGGCACATACTTCAAAATTATAAAAGCCATATATGACAAATGCACAGCCAAAGACCATATGTTCTCATACTGCATGGGGAAAAGTTTAAAGCATTCCCCCAAAGAACTGGAACAAGACAAGGATGACCACTATCATCACTTCTATTCACATAATATTGGAAGTCCTAGCAAAAGCCATCAGGCAAGAGAAGGAAATAAAGAGCATCCAAATCAGGAAAGAGGAGGGCTAAGTATCCTTGTTTTCTGATGATATAATCTTTCATCTATAAGACCCTAAAGACTCCACCAAAGACTCCTGGAATTGATAAATAAATTCAGCAAAGTCTTAGGTTACAAAATAAATTTGCACAAATCATTACCATTCCTATAGATTAATGAAACTTGAACAAAGAATCAAATTAAGAACTTAATACCATTCACAATAGCTACAAAGAAAATAAAATATCTAGGAAGATACTTAACAAAGGAGGTTAAGACCTCTACAAGGAGAACTACAAAACACTGATAAGAGAAATCACAGATGACACAAAAAAATGGAAAAACACCCCATGCTCATGAATTGGTAAAATCAACATCATTAAAATGTGCATACTACCCAAAGTGATCTACAGATTCAACACAATCCTCATCAAAATACTAGCAACATATTTCACAGATCTAGAAAAAATAATCCTAAGTTTCATTTGGAACCAAAAAAGAGCCTGAATAGCCAAAGCAATCTTAATTAAAAAGAATAAATCTGGAGGCATCACATTACCAGACCTCAAACTATACTACAAGGCTACAGTAACCACAACAGCATGAAACTGGTATAAAAGTAGACACATAGACCAATGGAACAGAATAGAGAACCCAGAAATAAAACCATCTACCCACAACCACTTGATCCTCAACAAAGCAGACAACAACATACAATCGGGAAAGGAAGTCCTATTCAATAAGTGGTACTGGGAAAATTGGATAGCCACATGCAGAATAATGAAACAGGATCCCTCTCTCTCATCATATACAAAAATTAGTTAAAGATGGATTAAGGACTTAAATGTAAATCATGAAACCAAAAAAAATCTAGAAGAAAATGCAGGAAAAACTCTTCTAGACATTGGCCTAGGCAAAGAATTTATGACTAAGATCCTAAAGACAAATATAGCAACAACAAAAATAAATAAAAAGAACATAATTAAATTAAAAACTTCCTCACAGCAAAGGAAATAATCAACAGAGTCAATAGACAAACTACAGAATGGGAGAAAATAGTCACAAACTATATATCCAACAAAGGACTGATATCCAAAATCTACAAAAAATTCAAACAAATCAGCAAGAAAAAAACAGACAATCTCATTAAAAAGTGGGCAAATGACATGAACAGAAGCTTTTTGAAAGAAGATAGACAAATGGCCGGCAAACATACGGAAAAATGCTCAACATCACTAATCATCAGGAAAATGCAAATCAAAATGACAATGAGATACCGCCTTACCCCTATAAGAACGGCCATTATTTTAAAAGTCCAAAAACAATAGATGCTGGCATGGATACAGAGAGAAAGAAATGCTAATACATTGTTGGTGGAACTGCAAACTAGTGCAACCTCTATAGAAAACAGTATGGAGATTCTTCAAGGAAATAAATGTAGACCTACCATCCAATCCAGCAATCCCACTGCTGGGTATCTACCCAAAAGAAATGAAGTCATTTTATCAAAAAGACACCTGCACTTGAATTTTCATCACAGCACAATTCACAGTTGCAAAGATGTGGAATCAACTCAAGTGCCCTGAAATTCCTGAGGGGATAAATAAAATGTGGTATGTATACACATACACACACACACACACACACACACACACACTCCATGGAGTACTACTCAGTCATAAAAAGGAATGGAATAATGTCATTTGCAGCAATATGGAGGGAAATGGAGAGCATAATCCTAAGTGTAGTAGTCCAGGAATGGAAAACCAAATACCATGTTCTTACTAATAAGTGGAAGTTATTAGATGGTTACACATGAGCACAAAGCAATATAAAGGACATGAGAAACCAAGGGTGGCGATAGCTAGAGGGTGGGTGTTGGATAAAAACTTACCTATTGGGTACAATGAGCATTTCTGGTAATGGACCCACCAAAAGTTCTGACTTAAGCATTATACAAGATATTCATGTAATAAAATATTACCCTTAATTAATATTTTGAAATAAAAAACAAAAAAAGCCTGCCCAAATAATTTAATGAATATAAAACTTTGCAATAAAGAATACTATCAATGTAATAACTTAACTAAGAAACATGAAGATGAAAGGAGTCAACACAGACAACATAAAATAAATATACTGGAGAACTCTTGAAGAACGGGTCTTTTCAATTTGCTTTTGCTAAGTATAAAACAGTATTTAAAGAAATGATACATAAATATTTCTATAAATCATTTATTTCCTGAAAATTTCTGTTTCCACAATTAAAAACCCTGAATACATTTGGTGGAGAGTGTCTATAATTTGCTGAAAATGTCAAATCAAATTCAGCTGAATTTTAAAAGGTAAACATATATAGAAAACTATTATATTTTTAGGAATAGCTTGTTGATATAAAAATTAACCTATTTTCTTCCTTCTGCTCCCTTTATTTCATCTGTCCTAGCTTTGGACAATTTATTTTTTCTCATAGTATGTCGTGTTTGCTGAGATCAAAGCTAAAATTCTTACCAAAGTCAAATAAAATTAATTTTACTTCCTTGTTCAGGAGGTTAGATTAATGGCACTGGTTAAAATGGAAAATAATTTCCCACCATAACAAGCTTTGTTAAGAAGAGGAAGCAGAGAAAATTTATAGAGAAACAAATATTTTTATCCACAGGAAATACTGGTTTGGTCAATGATGAAACTTTTTGAACCTACATGGAAGTTACAATCAAGCCCTGTGATGATGTCTTGTCAATGAGATCAATTCCAACGTAATGATCCCAGTGCAGCTCCTCTCTTAACTTACAGCTGGAGTTTCTTTGAACAAGTTATTTACCATGTTTTAAATGTCTTTATGAAAAATATCTTATTTACATTTTTGGCCTTGCCAAGATTCTCTTTTGCACAGCTTACTAAAAGGACATTTCAGTATATTTAGGTATCCTGATCACTTTTTGTTATGTATTTATCTGGTGAAATATTTTTAAATAATCAAATAGTTCTTTAAAAACTAATCAAAATACCAACGTTTCAAGTGAACTCTACTCTTACTGAACTAAGTTCTTTCCATCCAAATGTACCAGTTTGGGAGTATGTCCTTTATATAACTACATAATTTGTTCCACAGTATTGCTACCTTCTGTATGAGTAAGTTTTCCCATTCTTCTCTCAATTTTGCCTCTACCTATGAAATTTCCCTTCTCTTATGCACCTAAATGTTAAATATCTACAAATTTCATTATTGAAATTGGTTCACAAGTACCATAGTCCACTTCTGTTGAACTCCTAGCATGGGAGATCATGAAGGCTACAGAAGACATTTTCTGTTATATACATAGATAATTAGAGAAATCCATTCTGAAGGAAGAAAGAAAACAGAGGCAAAAAAGCAGAGAGAAGCAAAACAAAACAATCATATGTCACAGGGAGAAAGACAGCAACTTTGATTCTTGAAATCCTCCAGTTCCTGAAGCAGAGACTTCAGAGGTTGGGATGATCTTTCCTGAGTTTGATGAGATGGCTCTCTTGAATAAATCTGTGCCTTATTCCCCAATTAAAAAACAAAAATTTTAAACTAATCTGTATGGATTCCTATAACTTACAAATAAAGAATCTCAATATGGCAAATATATCAAAATGATACAATTTTTACGTATGCGTTAAAAGGTTCCAAAATATTTTTTGGAAAATTAATTTTGAAATAAATGAAAGTAGAAATGAAACTTAATAAAAATATTAGAGAAACTGTAATGACCACGTAACAAAGTCCTCATTTTTGAGGTTTTATCTCACTCCATCTTTATTCCCCAAAAGGTTAACAAAATAAGAAAATAGAATTTGAAGGACTTTAAATCCTAAGGGAGAGATTGACCTTACCAGTTTAGAAAATAACACTTCTTTCAATTCATCTTTCCAATGATGGCTCTTTTCAATATGATATTTAAGGAAAGGAAGTAACTTGGTGACTCAGTTGCAAGTGATTCAAGTTGCAAGTCAGATGAGAACTGGGCACCTGGCAAAGTAACCCAAACAAGTAGAAAGTCATGGGAAAGAACCGGAAAGGATAAGCTTGGAGGACTAGCAGTAACAGAATGGAAGAATCAGTAGGTGGAGATGTGGTCATAAGGAGAGGATGGAGAATTCTTGGAGAATTTTGAAAAGCCAGGGGACAAATTAAAATGAATATTTTTTTGGAAAAGAAGATCAGAAACACAGATGGTAGACAATATGGTCCTGCTTCTTGGAAAAACAAACTCTGGTGTAATATATATAGAATCCCCTGAGACTTGGGAAAAACATTTTAGAATAGGAAATGTAATAGTCAACACAGGAAGGGATTTTAAGTAAAAACGTCTGCCACCTGTTAGATGTGTGACGCAATTGAACAAGACTCTCTAGGCCATTTCTTCACAAACCAAGGAAAGACATTCTACTTGGACTGTTTTGTGGGAGTCACCATGAGCAGCTGCACAAGGAGTACAAAGTCTTCATCACAATAGCTTAAAATTTATTTTTGGTGACTTGAGTATTTTTTCTGAAAATTCCAAAATTCTTATTTTCTTCTCACATTTCTACTTGTGGATGCCAAAAAAGAAACCATGTTAAATTCTTTCTAAATACATATTCTTTCCTATACAAACATCACAAATGATTTTTTAAACACTATATAGCATTCTTAAGAGACCCCTTTCGCCCACCCGTAAGTTCTGACCACACCATGAAATCTATTTCAAATTTCACTCTTTGTACGATTGGTTGCCACTTAGAATATATCTAGAGAAAGCTACAAAAAGAAATAAATTCTCTGTGCTCTCAAAAAGAATTCATCACCTTTTGGGTTTGTTGGTATTTGACTAATATCTTCATTATATCTATTAATGCACCTGATACAAATTGGCCAAGAACAGAAAATCTATACAAGTATTTTCTTATTTCTTCTAATAAGCCATGCTATTTCGTGTATATGCACCTTTGTTATTTATGGCCTCTGCCTGAAAGACTTCCTGCCATCCCCACCCTCATTTCCCTCTGTCTGAAAATACCTACTCAGACCACCTTGTGTAGAAATACTTGCCTACCCCTTCAACTGAATTGACCACTGAAAACCTCTATTGCATCCTTTTCACACACATTTGCAATGGGCTGTGTTTGTTTGTTTACATGTCTCTCTCCCCCACACACTGACCATATAAGATCATAAATTCTTAGAGGACAGATAATACACTATTTATCTTGTTTATACTGAGCCTGTTAATCTTAGCATAGTGCTTATAGATGCTCTGTAAATAATAAGGGATGAATGAGTATATAAAACTTCGTAGTTTACCAAATACTTCATCACATTTTGACCTTTCTACAAAGCAGGGATATAGAGAAGAGATTATTTATCCTGTTGACACTTAAATGAAGGCCCAAAGTGTCTCATACTCAAGATTTCAGCACTAACATGAAGCAGATTTTATAACAAACTGCTTCTCGTTGTTCTAAATCACTTCTCATTGGAGAGCTAAATACATTTTTGAAATGGTATTTTTAAAAATTTCCAAATGGTTTTGGCACAGCTAGCTATATGTTATCTACTACACATATTTGGATCTGGAAATGTATTTTTTAATTCCATATTAAAGTGAGCCTTGCCAGATCTAACCAGTCGCATAAGCCTGGATTAATCTCAACATAGCACATTACATTATGTCACATGCAGGATGGATATGCGCTCTAACCCCAAATACTTTATCTAGTCTACTTTGACTTTTAGATTGTTTAGGATTTTCAATGCTTCCTTGTTTCCACCCTAAGTTGAATTTCATGTACCATCTAAGGGGAAGGTGATCCCAAGATGTGGAGGCCAAGTCTACTGCCAGACACAATATAAACTGGCAAAGGGCATCATGTTCCTAAATCAGAGCATAAACTTTAACCAAAGACCTCGTCATAACTCAGTGATATTCTGGAAAATAAATATCTTCACAAAAGAAAGCCATTTCAATATAGAAGTAGAAGTAAAACTGTGTTTCAGTCAAATCAACTTATGTGTTAGTGACTGAAGAAGTCCAGAACATGCCACCCCCAAATTTGCCACTCTGGCAAATTGACTATTTTGAGTTAAAAGCACTTGAAAAACTGCAAATACAAAGGGACGCTCTGACTTTCCTTTTTCTTCCTGAAAGTAATAGATGAGATTCCCGCGTGAAAGGTGCCCTCCCTGTACCAGAAGGAACGTGTCATTTTTATCACCAAGGCCAAGAGATACCTGTACAATCAAACCTGGCTTACCTAACTCCTATCTTCCTGGTGATTAACTACCCTAGCCCAACCCTTTGGCCTTGTCACATTTTCACAATTGACTCCTTTGTTCAACTTAGTATATAAGTGCTATATTAGACTCTAGCTGCTTCTTTGGATCTTCATTTTCCTCTGGGGGCTCCCATGCCTATGTAAAAATATGTATGTTTTTCTCCTGTTAATCTGTTTTATATCAACATAATTCTCTTGCCCAGTCAGAGACCCTAAGAGGGTAGAGGTAAATTTACCTCCCCATTACTGAGTGTGCTGGGCACAGAAGGGAGAGGACCATTAGCAACAGTTCTCTGTTGACTCTTCTCTCCTTGGAAACTAGTATTAGTTTGTCCCATGGGAATGAACTGAAAAGTTAAAATGCAAATCTTGAATTTGCTGATCCAACTAGTATTCTGTAGCTATGTGATGAATAAAAGTTCCACACTAATATCTCCAACTCACCAAAAGTAACAAGTTTTCTGAAATTCAGGGCTAAAAATTATTCTTAAGCAAAAACTGAAAGGTTTAATATGCATGGGTTCATTCCTTATTTTATCCTTTTAATTTTCCTTTCTACTTAGACCCCACCCCAAGATGGGCAATTGGTAGTGGGAGACAGAGAAGTAAACCAACAAAAACTACAGACAGGCATGCCTCAATCTGAGAAAAGCCTATATATGAAAAAACTTTCAAAACAGGTGAATTAAAGAGCGGGATTCTCTAAAGAATTTATCTGCAAACAACAATTCCTCGTAGGAGATTTAAACACAAAGTTCCATTGACCTACGTTCCTTTTATATAGGGATATAGTCATTGATTGAATGATATAAATCCATGGCAGATATAGGCAAAGAAACAAGATGAACAGCAGCAATATCCAGGAGATATTATGAATTGCATGGATGCAGAGTGCTGATGCTCCCATCCCCTGTGTTTCTGTAGTTTACTTGCCTCTGAGTGTGAAAGCATGTCACAAAAAACTTAGTCCAAAAAAATGTCAGTTGAAGAGAAATTAAATGATAAAGGAGTCTGAGAACAGAATAAGAACAAGTTTGCACTTCAGAATTTTCTTAAAGAAACAGTACACCAGAACCATGGTCTTTGGGACACAAACCAAAACCCAAGCTAGGATGCTTAGACCTGAAAATGAAACAAAAACAAATAAAAAATAATAAACAAAAAACCCTCCTAATCCCTAAAAATACAGTCGTTTGAAGAAAAAGTTTGCAAAAGGAGAGCTGATATAAACATTGAACTGAAAAAAAAAATAACAATCTGTGTCTACTTTTTCCCTCACTTCTTCCCTCCAGGCTCAGATACTGTGTTTCCAAACCAGGCCTCCACCATGCCCTCAGTTCCTGTCCTATCTCTTCTTCTTGTGTCTTCTGTGTATTCTCTATCTCCTCAACTTTGTCATCCTATTAGCTCCTTTCCCTACAACTCAATTTGCTTATTGTCTCTCATATACAATAAATCCCTTCCCTAAAAACCTGATTTATCTTCACAACTATTGCACTTTCCTTTACATTAAATGAACTTTCTTCTTACTTCCATTCAGAGGTCGGCAACTGTGACCAGCAGTCTAAATCCCAGCTCCATCTGCTTCTGTAAATAAAGTTTTACTGGAACAGAGCCAGGGCCATCTGTTTACATATTGTCTCTGGGTTCACATAACAATGGCAGAGTTGAATGTCAGGACACAGACCTGATGGCCCATAAAGCCTAAAAAATTTACAGAAAAGGCCTATGACTCCTGCTTAGCAACCACATGTCCTGAAAGAATAGTTTTCACTTGCTGTTCGACTTCCTTTACCTCTATGACCCCTCGCCCCCCTGTGCCCGGGCTTCCACCGCAACACTTCTAAAGTCACACTGCACTAAAAAAATTATCAATAACCTCATTTTTGAAAATGTCTAAAACACTAAACTCTCTCAACCTAAATTTTGATCACTCTTTTATCTCTGGCTTTTCTTGCTCTTCTCATTCCTCCATGTCATTATTTTCCGTTTTGTTTTGTTTTTTTCCTGTTACTCTCTTATCTTTGTGTATTCTAGTTCTAAGCAATCTTATCTACTTTAATGACTCCAATTGTTGAATCTGTGTGGACACTGTCCAAATTACTCCCAGCTCTGATCTGTCTCCCAAGCTCAACATTTCCAATTATATACAGGACACTAAACATCACATGGAAAATTCCAAATGTCAAAACCAGAACATCTTATTCTCTTGTGATCACTAGTTCTTCTAGGGATTAGTAATGGCATTACTAATTTCCTAGTTCCCAAGGCTGGAAATTTTAGAAATATCATGCTTTGCTTCATTCCAACCATCTTAAATGCTTACCAAATGCCATCCAAGTGAATCTGCTCTGCACCCCTGATTGCCCTTGCACCCGTTTCCACAGCCCCAAGTCCAGTTCAGGCTCTCACACTCTCTCCTGGACACTGGCGAGTCTCCTGTGTGGTTTCCTGCCTCCTCCGAAGCACCCTCTATTTGGCTTCCATATTAATCTTCCCACAGCACAGTTCAGTTCATATCCCTCTCCTAACACTTTTTGTTTCTCATTGCCTACTGAATGAAGTCCCAAGTCCTGAACTGCATTATTCAGAGTCTCAGCAGTAAACAGATGACATTATCATACTGGATGACTGAGGCAAGTTTAGTAAAAGTGTACCAACTGTAGGCAGGGTGTAAGGAAGCCAAGCATAAAGCAGGCTCTGCAGGCTCGTGATAATGGAGAGCCTCTCAACTTCTGATCTGGAATGGACAAGAGGAAGGAGAAATTGCCAGAACATAGAATGGGTAACACATGGAGTGGGCTGCCTGACAGGGGCTAAGGCCCATTGTGGAGGGACTCAGCCAATATGCAGGGGAAAGGAACAGAGAATAAAACCTAGACCTCACTCCCTACCCATGTGCCAGTCACCCCCAGCCCAGAACCCAACTGGAACCCAGAGACCAAGGAAGAACAGTCCACACAGGGCAGCTTCCTGGGCCCTAAAGTAAAGAGTAGAAAGCAGGTCTGGAAGAAAAATATGTAGTACCTTATTTTAACATTAAATAGCTCCCTGGTATGTCCTTACCTTTTTAACCTTACCAACCTCTACCCCCAATACACTTCCTTTAATCAAGCCAAACTAGTGTCTTCTCTGAATATTCAGAGATTTTTTTTTTTTTTTTTTTTTTGCTTTTGGTCTTTTTTTCTTATGTTCAAATTTAAAAATTAAATTCCATAGTCTTCTCACATTAACAAAAACTTCGATGCCATTAGGTGTGAATTTCATCCAGTTCTAACATTTCTGTTTCCAAACTTGCCCATTATTCTGGTAGATTGTATTGATAACTTCAATTCTTCACTGTCCACCATAGCCTGTGGTGCCTTTGCACTCTGATAATGAGCTGGACATGCAAACAATTTGGGGCAATCGAAGAAGACAAAAGTGGTAGTATCGGGGCCCAGGCTTCAGGAAATCTACCTATTCATTTGTTCTTCTGTGCCTCACAGCCACCACTACGAAAGGATTTGTCTGAGCTTTGCCTGCTGGTACCAGGAGGAGAATGAGAGAACCAGGGAACAGATCCAAGATGCAGACATGTGACTGGGCCAGCTGAACCACAGATGCATGTGGAAATTCAGCCAAAATCAGCTGAGCCCTGCAGATACATGAGAAATAATTGGTAATTTCTATATGTCACAAGTTTTGAGACTGTTTGCTAAACATCAAGTAATATAATAGCATATATTCCAATCTCATTTCCTACTGGCTACTCCTCCCCAGCATTACCCATCCAGCTCTATCCTCAGCCCCATGTATAACCACTTTTTTCCAAAATACTATTTTAGAAAAAAAAAACTTTTTTTCCTTTAATATCTCCTTCTCCCCTGGTTATTCTCCTTCTACCTGCAGAAATACCAATCAAACCCACACAACACTGAACTTTCTGCACTGCGATAGGCAGGAGTCTAAGAAGACTCCTAATGGCCCATCTGAGCATGGGAGGAACCTGTAACAATAAGGGAATATCACTCTGTGGTCAGCTTATAGTCTATGTAGCAGTTGGCCACAGAAAGGGAGATTATGCCCAGTGGGCCTGACCAAGTCAGTGAGCCCTAAAAGGAACGGGGCTCATCCTTGAAACAAAGATTTGAAGTGAGAGAGCTAATGCATGGGACATTCTCTGTTGCTAGCTCTGGAGATGGGGAGGACCACATGGCAAGGAATGTGGGCAACCTCTAGGAGCTGAGAGTAGCCCCTGTCATACATACACCAGCAAGGAAAGCGGGACCTCAGTCCTACAGCCAAAAAGAACTGAATTCTAATAACAACCTGAGTGTGCTTGGAAGAATATTTCTCCCCAGAGTCTCCATAAAGGAACACAGTCCAGCCAACATCTTGATCACACTTGTGGGAAACAAGCTCTACCCAGGCTTCTGACCTCCAGGACTGGAGATAATAAGTGGCTGATATTTTAAGCCTCCAAGTTTGTGGTTACTTATTATGCAGCAATAGAAAGCTAACACATGTGGCTCTCAACTTTTCCTCTCAGATGAGCTTCTTCAAAGCGTAATAATGACAACTTCTAACACATTTATAGATAGCATTTACTATAGGCCAAACACAATTTTAAGTGTTTTATACACAAGTTAACACATTTAATCCTCACAACCATTACCTATAGCCATTTTCTGGATGTGAAACTTGAAATACAAAGAGGTTACTAACTTGTTCAAGGTCACAGCTGCTAGTGGCAAAGCAAGAATTCAAGCCTAGGCACCCTGGGTTTTAAGTCTACACTCTAACCCATCATACTCTACTCTACTTCTCCAGGTACCATTTACCCCCTCCACCATTAGACTGTGGCTTCTGCTCTCAAAACTGTACTGAAACTTCTCTGATAGCAACACCAGGGCCTCCCTAATTTTCATATTCAATAATACTTCTCAGACATTATCTTATTTCAGTCTCCCACTGCATTTAGCATTGTGTACAGCTTTCTCCTTTTTAAAACTCTCTGCCTTTCTGATGGTCTTCCTA
The DNA here is from genome assembly GCA_963574885.1 of Lepilemur ruficaudatus. Taxonomy (NCBI): domain Eukaryota; kingdom Metazoa; phylum Chordata; class Mammalia; order Primates; family Lepilemuridae; genus Lepilemur; species Lepilemur ruficaudatus. The sequence continues at coordinate 47,613 of CAUYRT010045560.1, forward strand.
CCTGTAAAAATGCTTCATCTCTGACACCCCTTCCCTTGCTCATTGCATAAGTGTCGCTGTAACTCACGATTAGCCCTAGCCCTTCTCTCTGTACATGAATTCCCTGCACGGCCGGGGCTTCTTTCCTGACTGTAGCTGCTGTCTATGTGCCTGTGACACCCAACAAGCATGTCCCTCTCTCCAGAATTTAGGAACCATATTTCTAGCCACCAGCAAGACAAACACAATTTAATGTCCCACCTCAAACACAGCACACCCAAGATACCCAAGATGAAAGGCCCTGTCATCTACCCCCACCTTCACTCTCATTGGCAACGTTCCATCTTCTGCGATTCTCCAGCCCCCACTCCTGTAGGACCCATGGATTTCCTGTTTTCGTACTTCATTCTTACTTCATTCTCAGAACTCATTCTGCTCTTACCCGCAAAGGATGGCTCACTTCAAAACTTCCACAAAATAATGTTCCCAAGACATATCTTAGTGTTTTAGATCCTTAGTCTCTACACAGGGGCTGTGAAACAAACAGGTAGACTGATTTCTTCAAAAACGTCAACTGGCCAGCATTCTGCAGACAAGCCCCATCTTAAGCACATAAAATATCCAGGCCTTCTTATGAAAAGCCTGAAGAAAGAAAAATAATGCTAAGATTTAAGAAAGAAGAGATTTATTTTTCAGGGGCAAGGAATCTTTAGAATGTGTTCCTGGCATCAAATCTCAGTGACCTATTTACACCTTGCCTTATCCAGCAGTCCAGCAAGCCACCACTCAACAGCTGGTGGCTAAGCTTCAGGTATGCCCAGTTTCCACTAACAATGTCTCCATCTGCAAAACATCCTCACTACAAATATTAATAGAAATCTAAATTGAACTTCCAAATCTTGCTGCCACCAGCATGAAGAATGCTGACTAGAATGAGTTAAATCCAATGCACATCTCTATTGCCACCTAATAATAAAAGTTACAAATAACTTTTTCCACTGTTAGTTCCAGGAACATCTCTGTCCTTTTTTCTCTGGTATCAAGCCTAAAAGCGTATATTTAATTTTTAAAAATGAAATTACTTAACTTGAGATATGGTTCAAATTATTTTCTCAGTACTCAGATATGGCACTGTGATAAGAGCAGTGAGGTCATTGTCTTTTCTTCTGGCCTGCGAGCACTGCATCCCACGTGCTAACCTGGATTGCCAAGAGGACAGAATGCACATCCTGTCTATGACCTGAATGACCAGAGCCTCAGAGCCCCGGGCTGGCTGCACACCTTAAGTGAGTGCCACACCCCAAGAAACATAATCCAGTGAAACCATTATTGGTGAAAAATAATATTAAAAGCACAGGAACTAAAAATCAGAAAATTATGGAAGTAAATCAGTGTGAGATTCTGTCAAAGCTTCAGATGACCAATTGGTATATGACAATACTTTGACCAGTGAATTAAATATTAACCAAATGCTTTCAAAGTTAATGGACTCTAAGTGACCTCTTGACTCTAAGATTTCAATTCCACAGGAAACAGTCCAGAGTAACTGCAGAATGAGGGTGTTGAGAGTCTGCCCTTAGTATAAAATTATAACATTTAGATTTCTTTTCCATATACTCACATAAACATTTTTTGAAATACAATAAAAAAGAAGAAAAAAAGACAACCAAACTAAAATAAATATATAGAACAAGCCAAAAAATATATATAGGGATGGAGATTATTTCAATAAAAGTCAGAAAACAATACATTTTCTTTGCTGTAATAGAAATGAAGTAATGGATTCTAGTCCTGGATTTATTCCATGGTAGTTCCGTGACCCTATCCATAAAATAAGCCTCGTCTATTAAACTGGGGTGATAATAGTAGCTCTCAGACTTGTTAGGAGAAAATGAGGTCATGGAAGTGAGAACACTTTATCCTCTGTAAAACACTCTACAAATGAATGGCATTATTACTATTGGTTTATCCAACAGTAATGCAATCTGTGCACCTGTCAAAAGCCAAGAGCTACAAAACCAAGAACGAGATGAGATTGAGGTGATCACGGCTGTGCAAGTCTGCTTTTTCACATCAATGAAAAAGGCTCCCTGTCTTCTTCTTCAAAGCATAGCCAAATTGAATGGGAATGAAGTAATTATGTTTCTAGTCATTGCATTACTTTTTAAGTTGCTGCCCAGGTGAAGGCATTTGTAATAAATGGCTCAGAGTGTGACCAGTAAGAAATTTTGGTTTCTGATTGGATGTTGCCTGCACACCTTCTTCAAGCCTCTGTTCCTGTCCTCTGCCCCTCTCTTTGCCACACAAACAACCCCAACATCAGCAGAGATTAGTGTCAGGAGCACCTTCCACTTTGACAGCATCAGTCTGAAACCATCAGCCCTCTGGGACCTCTCTGATTCCAAGCTCATTCTTCCATTCAAAGTTTCTTCTCCAACTTGACCTTCAACCTTCTTGGGAACTATCCTTACTGGTACTTCAGAGTCTTTTTCCATTTTCTACCTTAGACTGCCCATACAGCTCAACTCTGGCTCAGGAGATCCTCCCTACAGAGTATGCTCACTGGCAGCTGCCTTTCTTCCAAGTTCACCATAGACTTTAGAGAGTGAACCTGGACAGGTAGGCCTGGCCATATGAGCTGTGTTGCTAAGCGACGCTCATGGGTACCATGAGAAGAGCCAGCCTGCTGTGCCTTACCTACCCGACTTCTGTTTCCCTGTGCTTTCCCAGGCCTCTTTATGCACTTGTTGTGTACACAGTATCACAGCCAAAGTACACAGGTGGTCACAGAGTTTCCCTCTGTTGACACAGGCTTTCTGCAAGCTAAAGCCCAAGTCCAATGTCTATCTGCCAAGGCACTACAAAGCGTCCAAGCTAAGGATGAGGTCATTAACTCTTCTCTGGTTCCCTGATGAGATAAACCACATCAAGACTTTCCTGACCCGCCCTTTTGGCCCATAATTGTAAGTTACAGCTGTACTTCTCACTGCCAAAGGTGTTGGTGTCAGATGCTGGCTCGGGAGAGCGGGTCCTGTAAACTTGCCTCATCAGTAGGCTTTGAGGAATGACCCCAGGGAGCTAGATATTACTTGCTGCGAGTTTATTTTTCACAGTTTGTGTCCTCCTGAGAACATCCAGGATTTCAGCCTCAGTGACAAGGCAACCATGTCTCCCACTGATATATACTCTGCATTGATACAATAATTAGAGGGAAAGCAGAGGGCAGTGCAGGGTACCTGGCTCCTTAGACTTACAAGTGATAGAAAATGCCTGAAAATGCAAAGGCCTCATCTTCTGGGAGGTGAACTCTACTATTTTAATGACATAAATAATACCTTTTATGGCAATTTATATTGCAACTTATTATTTTAAACAATATTTTCTAGCATCATAAACTTTCTCTCTTTTATCTTTCCTTCCTTACTGCCCAGACTTATGCTCATCATTGTAAATGTTGCTGGCGTCAGAATAGGAACTTCTATATGCTTTGAATGAATGAATGTGATTTTGCCCAAATTCACCTGAGATCTGATATACCAAGTTTATAACAGAGGACTTCAAAACAATAAGTTTCTTGAACACAAAAAATATATCCCAAGGGTTTATATAGTTACAAACTGACAGTCCATAATCCTCTCACAGATTAAATGCTGCTTTAAATGTTACTGCGTGATCAAAGACTGTTGTTATTTTTTTCTCTGGAAAAAAAATTTAAAACATTCTGAATGTATTCCCAGTTCATTATACTGGCTTAAGACAGAGCCTGTTCATTGAGATGGAGCTCCAGACAAACAAACTAGTTTAGTTATTGCAGTGCTAGAAAACTTTTAATGTTCTCCAATTAATAAATGAAGATAATAAGGGCTCCTTAGTAAACCAAACTTAGCTGAATTCTCTGGTAAATGTTTACAGAGGTTCTAGATCCTGCATAATTGCTAATGAATGCTATCGTGTGCTAGACACTGTTCCACATGTTTTACATGCATTACTTTATTGAGTCCTCACAAAACCTCTTAAGGTGAAATAACAATTCTAATGGGTAGGTACTATCATTGCCTCATTTTGTGAATGAGCAAACTGAGGCACAGAGGGATCAGTTAAGGGGCCAAGTCACACACTTAGCAAATGTGGAATCAGGATTTGAATGACAGGCAGGCTGGGGCCAGAGCCAGCTCAGTTCACCAAGCCCCACATCCGCTTATTACATCAACTTTCACATCATTCCCTTTGCTAACAGTTGGGACACTGGACAGCAGAGGTGTGTCTGCCCTCGGGGCAAAGATAACCCACAGTCTTCAGAAACAGACATAATAGTGGATAATCTGAACTATATCCAAAGTCAATCAAAGAATACCATGGATCCTGAAACAGAAGGAGGAACCAATAGCTATGGTTTTATTTTATCAAAAATGTGCAAGCTCTGTCAGTGTTTATCACAGCACTCATTCACAATTGCTGGTTTCTTAACATGACAAACATAACCTCTTTCACTTAGCCCCAGCACTAGCTAAACATCATAGTCCCCATGGCAAACATTTTTAATTCCTTAGGTTCAAAATATTTCTCCATGACTCATCAGGAGTAAGATTACCAGACTGCGGATGGGGGTGGGGGCCATGGGACTTCTCAAACCTGCCAGCAGGATCAACCCTGGGCATGATCATCCCCCAGGAACCTCCCCAAGACAGCCAAGGGGTATCACTTTCCGTCAAGGCCTGTCCCCAGAGTCCCTCTTGGTGCTGTCTTTCAGAAACAAATGGATGCTGCCCAGGAATGCTGGATGAAGAAGAACCCATGCATCTTCACTCTCTCACCTCATTCTTGTGAGATCAATCGCAGGATTTTATGAGAGAGACAGGTGGGGCTGGGGGCTCCATTTGGATGGAGTGCAAAATTTAATCCTGGGTGAAATCCTGGACCAGTCCTAGAAAAAGTATTATCATAATTATGATACACAGATTACTAGAAACGCTAAAGGAAAAGGCAGTGAGAGAGAGAGAGGAAGACTGAAGGCAGTGAGGCAGTTTTGTTGTTTGGGAAAATGCTGCATTATATTTCCACATGAAAAGGAGGTCATATCAGTCTATGGCTCTGGACTCTTAAAACCCAAGGTTTACAATAATTCAGAGTACAAGGTATGCATATAATGTGATACTTTGTGTAGGAAGACACCTATCCTAATGGGATTAGGAAATAAATTTAAAATGCCAAAGACACAAATGGAGAAAAATACTTGAAGATTATCATTATTTACTTTGACAATTAAATTGGTGAGGTGCATACTGTCTGGGAGATGGGCATGTGTGTAGGTCTGACTCAGGCAGTGCAAAGGCAATATATGTAACCTAAATGTTTAGACCCCTGTAATATTCTGAAATAAAAGAAAATTTAAAAATAGGATTGAAATGAAAGATACCTCATGAAGTAGGCTGGATACTATCCCATTCCTGTATGTTTTTATAACCTCCTACACGTCACCTATCCTATGCCTGTGGTTATTCTTGCCTTTCCCACTAAATTCTTAAGCAGGGAGCCTTGTTCATCACTGAGCACTCAGTCCTAGCACAGTGCCACACCTCTAGAGAGTGCTTAGTAAGTATATTGTTATGGCCTCCATGTTGGTGTCCCTCCAAAATTCAGATGTTGAAACCTTAACCCCCAATATGATGGTGTTAGGAGGTGGGGCCTTTGGGAGATAATCAGTTTTAACAATGTCATGAGGGCAGAGTTCTCATGATGGGATTAGTGCCCTTATAAAAAGAAATCAGAGATCTCTCTTTCTCTGTTGCTTTCTCCCTACACCCCATCCTCACCCCACCATATGAGGACACACCAAGAAGGCAGTCATCTGCGAGCCAGGAAGTGGTCCCTCAGTCTCTCATCAGGAACCCAACTGGCCAGCATCTTGATGTTGGGCTTTGCAGCCTCTGGAACTATGAGAAATAAATGTTTCTGGTTTAAGGCACCAAGTTTATGATATTTTGTCATAGCAGCCTGAGCAGACTAACACATACTTATTCAACGAATCACAATGAATGGATGAACTATATGGAAGAGCTAAATGTAAAATTCAAGTGAAGATAATCACAATTATTTCCATTTGGTGGCAAAGAATACTTCAGTTCCCTGCTTCTGTTTACCCTATCATGAAATCCTTTGAAATACTGAATTGTAGTGAAGGAAGTGTCCAGTCTGATTTTTTAAAAGGAAACTGTTGATCTTCTTCAAAGGAGTCATTTATATGAACAAGGAAATGGTGGTGGATGTGCAGAATCAGATGCCTTAAAATGATGGTGACATTTATTTTCAAGTTTCTTTTATTAGTGTTTGTTTAGTCTAACCCAATAACACCTCTCTCCTTTTTACTTTTCAAATGGATCCATTTTGTCTGCTACACATTTTAAATAACATTCAAACAATTTCTTTGAGTCTGCCAATACACTTGATTTGTTTCTCATGACACATCGTAGTAACTGTTGCATCCAGAGATCTAGTAAAGAGAATGAAACATCAAATGGACAGAGGAGAGTAAGCAAATAGTTCTACTACTGATTGCAGATGAAAAGCATCTGTTTCATTTACTTTCATTAAGCAGTATATTAGAGCTCTCTATGGAGTTGTGCAGAGCTGTCATGTCCTATTGGACATGAAGTGAGGAAAAAATATCTTAGCAACTTAAGGTCCTATGCTATGAAGCCTAGTGAGCCTAAGTTCATTGCTTTAAATAGCTTTTATTTTTCTTTTCAAATTAACTGAAAACAGCTTGGAAAGAAGAAGTCCAGAGTAACTTTCTGGTTCATCAGGATGAGGACAGCCTAGGACCTCCTGGCAGAAATATCATAGGAAGTTTACATTTGTCATTCTGCAATTTGGCTCAATTTAATAGAACAACACAGGGGCCTTTTTCAATTAAAGTAGAATGCCCTAGGCAATATGTTGGATGGGGATTTTTAGGATTCATGTCTATCATGTTTTAAAAGAGAATAATTTTCACTTTGATTGGAAAAGGATGAAAAGAATAAGACCTCCAGACAGCAAAGAGGGAAAATTTCTCTTTCAGGGCCATGGCTTTTCACTCCTGAAAGTAGGAACACAGCTTGCCTGGAAAATAAATAAATGAATGAAGAACTAACCTGAAGCCAGCAACTTCTGGGGGCCATTGGCAATGAAGCATCTCTATCTTTTCCTTAAACCATTTCAAAAAAATAGCCCAAAGGAATTATGTGAAATGAGGGAGGTAGAGAGTGATCAGCTTAGAAGGTGCTACAAAAGGGAGAAGCCAGGTAAGGCATGTGCTCCCTCCCATCAGTTTCTGTCTTTCTTGCCCTTGGCTATGCATTTTTTACTTGTTCCCTGAACCCTAAGAAAGAATTTTCATCCCATTAGGAAATTTTATTCCACCCACTATGTCAGGAAGTGTTAAAACTAAGCTAAGTAAATTTTGGTGATATGTTGGTGATCTCTATGATCACAAAACAATGAAAATCACACAGAAAAGTGGGAAGTATAATGTCTACATACAGGCTTAAATATATATGATGCAGCTATTCAATGTCCATATGATTTAATTTTTTAATGTCTGAAAGCATCAAACTAATAGACCAGAACCACAGACAGAATGCAGAGACCCCCAGGCCATTGTCTACCCCCGTAAAAAAATGAAACAAAACACATTTCTAAGCACCCAAAGTGGAACATAAATATATCTTTTCATAACAGCAGGGTCTTACATGTGGTGAAATGATGTCTCTGACATTTTGAAAAACCAAAGAAGAGCTATTTATGTTCGTGTTGCACCCAGGTCCTCAAACAAGCACATTAACTAAAGTAGTACACATCAGTGTGTGTGTGTGTAGGCAGGGAAAACTCCACTCTCTCTTCTTTTGACCTTTCTTTAGTTTCAGTCAGTCAACAGTTTTTTAAAAATTCACCGTACCAAAAACTATGGGGACGTTAAAATTTAAAATGGAGGTTCAGTTTTCCTCTGAGGAGTTTACAAAATAAAGAATAAATGTAGGCATGATCTTTTTGCTTTAATCAACTGTACATCTAAAAGGACAGCTATCCAGGTAAAGAAAGCAGCAATGGTGTCATCTATCTGCAAAAGGACAGATAAGAACTAAACTATTGCAGAAAACTCTGTCAAGGTAGGGAAGAAGAGGCAAAGAGAGGAGAGATTAAATAGACTTTTTGTATCATGTTAAATGAGAAACTGTACAACAACATAAAATAAATATCAAAATGAAGAGTCTTCCACATAGTAGGCATTCCATAAATAATACAGAATATAAATACCATATGATCAAATTCCCAGTTCTTCTTCATCATAACACTCCCACACCCCACCCTTACACCCCTACCCTCAAAACCCCAAATTGCTGTGATTGTTGGTTCATACCTCCTCCCCTGGAACACTAGCTCCGTTTAACTCCCATACTAGTTTTGAGTTCCATTCCTAGGTGTCACACAAAATCAATCTATTTTCTACTCCATGATTATAATTCCATTATGTGTAAAGGACCCACACTTACCAGGCCAGTGCTGCAAGACATCCTCTATTCTCAATTTTACAAAAGCAGCAGCTAAAACTCAGAGAGGTAAAATAACTTAGCAAAACAAGATTCAAAGTTAGTAACAGATGCAGCAAGGCTTTGAACCCAGATGATGTGATTCCAAAGCCTATGATCTTTGGGCTACAAATCGGTCATCATTCCTGACCTACACATTTTTTTCTTGTGAACATTCTAGACTCTCTCTCCTGCCTCAAAGACTTTGCACTGGCTAATATCTTTGTCTAGACTGCTCTTCCCATAGTGAGCGGGGAGTGCATCCACAAGCTGCCTTCAAATTTCTGGTCAAAAGTCACTTTCTCGATGAGGCCAACCCTCACAACCATACTTATAATTGCAACCTCCAACCCTGTACTCTTGCTTTATTTTATTCTATAGCACTTATCACTTTATAATATACTAAATAATCTACTTGTTGTGTTTTTTGGCCATGTTCTTAGGCTACAGCAAGGGTTTTTGAATCCTTTGCTCATTGATGTATCCTAAGCACCTAGAACAGTGACTGGCAGCCATGGTTCTCAGCCAAGGTACCTGGCTTGGCCAGCAGAGCAACCCACCTTGGTCAAGCTCCCTTGTAAAAAGTAGAACCTACACAGTTGAACTACAAGGACCATATGTGTTGAATAACTTAATGTTTAAACAATTATCAAAAAAAGGAAACTTATATGTCACATCCTCCTTAGACTGTTATGATTGTTAGATGCATTATAAAAAAACCACTATCTACCCCTTCAACTTCCATAAATTGTTACCTGTCTTACTTCCTACAACATATAAAGTTATTCCACTTTCTTCATCTACATGATCTATATATTAGTCATGTGACAACCCTAACCCCACTCCCAGAGCCTCAAAAAAGTCCTTCGTTGTCTAAATTCAGTATTTCACAATATTGTTTTAAACAAAACTCATCATCTTCTTCCCTCTCTAAAAGCAAGGTAGTTTGCCACTATCTTTCTTTAAGAGCTTTGTTCATAATTAAACTTATAAAATATCTATCACCTCCAGTAGAGATAACAGATTCCTCCAGTGGACAAAACAAACTAAAAGAAATAATTTTTTCCAACATTATACATCACTTTAAGCAATTCCAACATATGCTGGGCATGTAAAGGCTGAAACTTCATTCTGTTTGCTGTTTGACAAGGGAGAGTTTCTTTAAGCAAATCAATCAATTAAAAAGATGTTAAGAGGATTGTTAATTGGAACAGAGGAACACTGTAACATAACCAGTTCCTTACAATGTGCTGATCCTAAGTGTTCTCTGATTAAAAGAAGCCTAGACTGTTCATTTTTTTTCAGCTGTTAGATTATTAGTTTGTATACCTCTATTTTTTTAATATGGCATAATTTCTCATTTCATGCTCAGTAGTGCACATAATTATTGATAACCTAATTACCATAAAAGTTCTGACACCTGTGCTCCGTCCTGATTTGAAGCAACCTAATGCATTTATGTAATGTTGTAACAATTCTAGTTTATTTTGATTAGTTATACTTGGGCCCACCAAATGTACACTTCCAGAAGTGCCTATAAATTATCAAGAGGCAACCAATGCTGCTCATTAAATCAATAATAGGTACACCTATAAAATTCAAGATACAATTTTCTCTGTGTTCTTATAGATTCGGCTTCCATGAACCCACTCTTTTATTTGGCTCAGCCTACCATCATCTCTTACCTAGAGTACTGCAGCTACCTCCAAATTTCCTCATAGCTTCTAGTCTTGTACCCTCTAAACCATTCTCTATATTGCAACCAGAGAAATACTTCTAACATGAAAACCTGACTCTCTCACTCTCTTGCTTAAATGCTTTCAAATACTGCCTAATTTTGTTTTGCTTTGTTTTTATTTAAAATAAATTCTAAACCCCTCAAACCACCAGCCAAGTCCCAGGTGATCTGGTTTATCAGTCCCATCTCATTGTACAGGGGCTCATGGGCCTTCAGTTCTGGGAAAATGCCATGTTCCTTTGGTCTCCAGACCTTTGCCCAAGCTATTCCTTCTGCCTGGACCCTCCCATCCTCACCATACTCCAGCCATCCCCCTTAATAGCTAATCCTTTCTCTACCTTTAGTACTCAGCTGGGTCTTCATTCTTTACTGACCACTCCAAGTCTGGGTTCAGGGAACCACTTATGTCTGCCCACAATACTCTATACTTCTGTTGTCATGGCACTATTAATGTTTTCAGTGTTCACTCTTCTGTGTCCTGCACTAGATGATGAGCTCCATGGGGACAAAAGTTATTTCTATTTCAACACTGAACCTGTAGAACCTAGCAATACACTTGATAATATTTGTTGAGAAAATCAATGACAGATGACAAAATAGGAGATTTAAAACAAGGTCCAAATTCATATAACTGATAAAGCACATTGTCATTCAAACTCAGGTCTGTTTGTTCCAAAGTCCATGATGTTTTCACTAGACCATATTACTAAAATAAATTAATTAATCCCTCAGGATGGGACTAACTACTAGGAGGGAACCATCCTCAGGCATTGGAAACAGGAAACCCGCAGAACAAGGAAGGGGAGAGGCAGCCTCCAGAGCAGGCGATTGTATCTGAGATTTTAGTATATGGAAAAAGATAAAGGTCTTGACATATAGGACATAGAGTTTAAGAATACCAACAAGTAGAGGTCCCAGGGGAAGACTATATTTGGAAGATCTAGATGCAGGTGGTACCACCTCAGCTACTAGACTGTAGTTCAGAGTCAGAATACAAACACCTTAGTGAGGAGAAATGCATGTCTCCAGTCTTAGAGGAGCTGGGGTCTTAGGAAAATTTTCAAAGGAAGAATTTGGAAAAAGAGAAACAGGGCAGTGACCCAGGGATGAAAACATATAAAGAAAGGATTTGGTGATTAGAGCACACCTTTCATTTCTTCTATTCACGGTTAATATTTCTCTGCCTTTTCCCTTATCAAATACCTGGTATATGCTTGTATTTGAGGACCTTATTTCATCATAGTTTAAACAATTATCATAATTGTTTTGGTTTATGCATGCTCAGTCTTTAAAAACACACGTGTACATATAAACATAGACATACCTAGTGCATTAAAAGCCCAAATACTCTTATCACTGCCACTACTACCCCCTTCTGAGATGAGCATCACTTGGTGTTGAACAGAAATTTTTCTAGACTTATTATATGCATGTGGTAATATATAAAATGTTTAAAGTGGAGTCTTATAATGCATACCATTTGCAACTTGCTTTTTTTTTCCACTAAAATATGTGACTTGAATATCTTTCCATGCTTATCCTTTAAAAAAAAATCACTTTTAAAACCTCTGAAAATTACATTGTATTTAACAAAGCTATCTTGTCTTGAATTCTTTAAGGACAAAGACTCTTTCGTATTTGTCTCCTCAATTCCTTGCAGAATGCCTGCCGCGTAGTAAGAGCTCCATGACAGAAATAATTTCTATCACTTGGTGACTTGTAAACACAAGTCCTGGAACTTGTGCATTGTCTAAAGCTCTTATACCATATGAGGGAGATATAACTATCTCCACCTTCCGGTTCGAAAAATGAAACTTTGAAAGGTTTAATCAAATTGCTCAATATTGCAGAGCTAAATGGTAGTGAGCCAGTCTTAGAAAGGCTCAATGTTACTGGACTCTCCAGTCTTCTTATGGTGTCAAAAGGCCCTGCCCTTATCTCACTCCTGTTTGGCTTCGATATCAATGCCCAGGATGAAGGCACTAAAGTTGGCTTATCAAATATGGAGTTGTTCTTTAGTTTGGCAGGGTAGGGAAGAGCTGGAAAATCAAAATTATCTTGAGCAACTAAAATAATAGAAGCCCAAAAGATAAAAGTTTAAAAACTTGGTTGGTAACATTTTATATGAAAAACTGACCTGAGGTTTTCATTGACTTTCAATACAAACCTGGGCCACATTAATAAAAATTAAATTTCAGAAGCATGGCAAAAAAAATTCATATTATTTACTACTGAAGATAAATCTGAGTAGTTTACTAAATTTTAGATGTTAGATTTTACATGGAAATTGAGCAATACAAGGAGAATAGCAAGAAAAATGAAGGATGCAAAAAATTATATCACATTTAAAAAAATAGCTGGAGAACTGAGGGGATTTAGCACAGAAAAGACTCAAAAAAAGAAAGGGATAGAATATTATCTTAAAGTATTTAAAAGGTGGTAATGTAGAGAGTGAGCAGCTTTGCCAAAATTGGTCCAGAGGGCATAACTAGAAGCAATTAGAAAGAGGTACATTTCACTAAGAGGTACATTACACTCTGCTTAAGAAATAGCTTTCTGAAAAGTACAGCCATTTAATAGAAGGGTTGTCATGTAAATAAGTAAACTCCACTAGACTGAAAATTGTCAAGCATCTATCGCTACTGTGGAAAGAAATCACATGTTAGGTGGGAGGTTGATTTTGATAACCATATTTATAAGCTTCAACAACCCTGAATTTTGCAGATGAGTAATGACATTCCACATGAGAAGGCAAGTATTGACTCAGCACAATGGAGTGAAAGAGCTAGAATTTAGAGGCTGGGATCTTGGATTTGAATCTTTTGCCAATTCTGCCAATTGTAAGTTGTATCATTTTACCAAAACTCAGTGTTCTTATGTAAAAATGGTAATGATAACAATATCTGCCCTACTTTATCCTCATAAGAAAATTGGGACAATGTACATGAAGTGCTCTGTATAAACTGCTAGTTTTTATTACTAAATAACCATTGAAAATTAGTCTCAAATCTCCTGATCAGGAAATTGAAAACACTCTGCCTTCATTAAACTTATATTCCAGGGAAAAATTGGTTTCTTCTCTTTAGTTCAGACCAAGCATCTTAAAACATCAAGTAACATGGTTTCAGACATTAATTAAAACCTTGTGTAGATTATTTTTTCCTATAAATCATTCAGAATCTATATTTCTTAATTTTGGATATGGCTAAAAATCCTTTATTTTATCATAACTTACCAAGTGCTACAAAAAAGAATTATATTTAAAAATCATTATGTGTATGGGAAGAGTTTATATTGTAGAATTTATTTCTCTATAACAATAAGTACCACATTTTTCCATTTATTCAGTTTCAGCTTTGATGTTTTATAACGTGCCTATAAAGATCAAGTCTCAGACACAGTGCTGACTTGAAATTTTCTGCTTTTTCCTCTTCTCCTTAGAATTATCTTAGCTTCTATAATGTTTTCCAGACTGGAGTAGCTTTTCAGAAAAAAGAGAAAGGGCCCTAATACCAATTTGCTCATAGCAGAACCCACACTAAGACAAGCTGTAGGGCCAGCAGCTGGTGCCAAGACTATGATGCAAAATCTTTGCATATACTTTCTCCAGCAAATGCCAACTCTTTTTCCTGCTACTTCCAGTATCCAACCTGCTTGCCAATTATTTCTAATATACTGCTGTCTGGTTTATCTGTGAATTGGATACAGAGCTATATTTTAACATCTGAGACAAAAGATAACTTCGGCCCCCAAAGTGGGGCAAGAATTTAATTTTCTAGTGAAAGATACAGAATAAAATGCAATCTGAGAGCATATAGTGTGCCAGTAACACCCAAATACCCCATTACATTAGTATTTACTCTCACAAGTGGTGGGGACAATCTTTCATGTTTAGACTTAATCCAACGATTGGAAATAGCAGAAGGAATAAAATTGCATTCACATTTCAAGCTAAAATGATGTGTTAGTACATAATCACTTTCCACGGAAGCACAGTTAACCAGTTAGTTGTTGTTGTTTGTTTTTGTTTTTGTTTTGTGGCCTTCATCAGTCATCTTAGAACAAGGAAAAAATAAATGTGACCCTATTATATTCTTCCAAATATTTGGCAAATATCTATTTTTTTTTCCAATGCAGGATTTCAAAGTTCTATACTTTTGGGAATTTTACTTGGTTTAGTGAAAAGATGAATTAGGAGTTCATACCCATAGATTTTATTCTAAGCTCTACAGAGTGACTGTCAGAACTTGTGTAAGTAACTCGACCTCTGCCTCTACCTGTGTCATGTACGTAGTGTGAGCTCACTACAATGAGTTAGATTGCTTATAAATCATCCACCAGCTCAAGTTGTCTAGAGTTTTCTCTCTTTAGGATTCCTTGACACTCCACTAAAGATAAAAATGTTACTGTCTCAAATTAATACTCTTTTATCTAAATATGCCAGATTGGGGAGATAATAAAACAGAATTTTTGGGGGGTTGCCAAAAGTCAAAATGAAGCTGAATACAGGGAATTTTAACTACAGGAAGCAAACCAAAGAACTGTTTCAATAGGCAGCAGAAGCTCCTTTGTCTACTTACCTTTGCCTAAGTGGATGAGACAATATGCAAAGTACATATCTGCCAAAGAGAACTAGGTTCATAATTGATATGGTTTGACAAAATACTTACATTAAATAGTACTTTTAAAATAATTCTCCAAAACAAATCTTTTTCATGTACATTATGAAAGGGAATATCAACCAAGGTTTTTCCCAGTTGCCATGACTTTGATGACACCAATTACATCTTATGTCCAAATTCACTTTGTTTTATGAAGTGCTTTTCTATATGTTGTCTCATTAATCCAGACAATTGTCCTATAAAGTGGACTACTTTATCACCCTCATTTGTCAGCTGAGGAAACTCATATTCAAAGAAATTTAAAAATATAGGCCAAATACACCACATAAACAAAAGCAAAAACAAAGACCATATGATCCTCTCAATAGACACAGAAAAAGCATTTGACAAAATTCAACATCCTTTTATGATAAGAATGCTTTAACAAAATAGGCACAGATGGGGCTTACCTAAAAATGATACAAGCCATATATGACAAACCCACAGCCAACATCATACTGAATGGGGAAAAATTGAAAGCATTCCCACTTAGAACTGGAACCAGGCAAGGTTACCCACTATCTCCACTTCTATTCAACACAGGGCTGGAAGTCCTTGCTTCAGAAAAGAGAGCGGAATTAAGGGCATCCAAATGGGGACAGAAGAGATCAAACTCTCACTCTTTGCTCATGATATGATATTATATCGAGAAAACCCCAAGGATTCGACCAAAAGACTCCTTGAATTGATAAATAAATTCAGTAAAGTCTCAGGATACAAAATCAATACACACAAATCAGTGGTATTCATATATGCCAATAACAGTCAAACTGAGAACCAAACCAAAGACTCGATTCCCTTCAAAATAGCAACAAACAAAATAAAGTACCTAGAAATATATTTAACTGTGGAGGTAAAAGACCACCACAGGAAGAACTGTGAAACACTGAGGAAAGAAATAGTAGAGGACATAAACAGGTGGAAGACCATACCATGCTCGTGGGTTGGCAGAATCAACATTGTTAAAATGTCTATACTACCCAAAGTGATCTACAGAGTCAATGCAATCCCTATTAAAATACCATCATCATTTTTCACAGATTTAGAAAAAATAATTTTATGCTTCGTATGGAACCAGAGAAGATCCCGTATAGCAAAAGCAATCCTAGGCAATAAAAACAAAATGGGAGGTATCAATTTACCAGACTTCAAACTATACTACAAGGCTATAGTAATGAAAACAGCTTGGGACTGACACAAGAACAGGGACATTGACCGGTGGAACAGAACAGAGAACCCAGATATAAAACCATCCTCATACAGCCATCTAATCTTCGACAAAGCAGACAAAAACATACACTAGGGAAAAGAATTCTTATTCACTAAATGGTGCTGGGAAAACGGGATAGCCACATGTAGAAGACTGAAGCAGGATCCACACCTTTCACCTCTCACAAAAATCAACTCACGCTGGGTAAGATTTAAACCTAAGGTGTGAAACTATTAGAATTCTAGAGGAAAACATTAGAAATACTCGTCTAGACATTGGCCTAGGGAAAGAATTTATGAAGAAGACCCCAAAGGCAATCACAGCATCAACAAAAATAAATAAATGGGACCTTATCAAATTAAAAAGCTTCTGCACAGCTAAAGAAACTGTCACGAGAGCAAACAGACAACCTACAGAATGGGAGAAAATTTTCACAAGCTACACATCCGATAAAGGGTTGATAACTAGAATCTATTTAGAACTCAGGAAAATCAGCAAGGAAAAATCAAACAACCCTATCAAAAAGTGGGCAAAAGACATGAACAGAAATTTTCCAAAAGAAGACAGAATAATGGCCAAAAAACATATGAAAAAAATACTCAACATCTCTAATCATCAGGGAAATGCAAATCAAAACCACAATGAGATATCATTTATCTCCAGGGAGAATGGCCTTTATCAGAAAGTCCCAAAACAATAAATGTTGACATGGATCCAGAGAGATAGGAACACTCATACACTGCTGGTGGGGCTGCAAACTAGTGCAACCTCTGTGGAAAGCAATATGGAGATATCTTAAAGCGATACAAGCAGGTCTACCATTTGATCCAGCAATCCCATTACTGGGCATCTTCCCAAAAGAACAAAAGACACTCTATAAAAAAGACACCTGCACTCAAATGTTTATAGCAGCACAATTCACAATTTCAAAGATGTGGAAACAGCCCAAGTGCCCATCAATACATGAGTGGATTAATAAAATGTGGTATATGTATACCATGGAGTACTACTCAGCTATCAGAAACAACAGTGATATAGCACCTCTTGTATTATCCTGGATAGAGCTGGAACCCATTCTACTAAGTGCAGTATCCCAAAA
>CAUYRT010045565.1:0-16358 GCA_963574885.1 Lepilemur ruficaudatus
CAATAGGGGGAAGGAAATCCTCTAAAACTGATTTATGTGAATAGCTGTACAACTTGGTAAATTTACTAATAATCATTTAATTGTTCACTTAAAATGGAGTAAAGGCATGATATGTAAATTACACTTCAATAAAGAAAAAAAGTACATTTTCTTGGGCTTTCTTCATCTATTTGACTTAGGCCTTCACTTTACTAAATTGCTGGGAAGCCGTATGGAATAGAAGAAAAACCTGGTCACTGTAGTCACGCAAATCTGCAAAACAAACAAAAATTCTGGGTGTTGCCACAAATTGGCTGTGTAACCTTGAGCAAACTAGTAAATTTCTCTGAACTTCATATTCAACTGTAAAATAGTATTGTATCTATAAAACAGAAATTCTTTTTATATCAGAAAAATATATATATATTGATCCAAAAATGTATAACAATTAAAGGAGAACTAGAAGCATAATAAAATTCCTTCAGCCAATGCTAGATGAAAAAATTAAAATAGGTAACACTATTGAGGTTTTGATTGATAAATCTTTGAAAAAAACATATAATTTTTCAAAGCATTCTTAAAATAATTCAAAAATGGCTAAGCTATACAAATATCATAATAAATTCCAAAAAGTTTGAGTGACATATTATAATCTTTTTGAAGATTAGTAGCAAGAAGTAGCAATAAATTAACTAAAACAATCTCATACATTTAAAATATTCTTTTGAAAAAGAAGAAATGAAATTTTATAATTTATCTTTCAAAGTAAGTGATTTATATCCAAAGCCACAGATTAAACCTAAAGTCAGTCTAAGAGGAAAATTAATTACCTCAAACATTTGTGAAACTGAGAAAGAAATAAAATTTGTGAATTAGTAAAATCAATTTATTTAAAAATATAAAAAAAATTATAACAGGAAGGGATTAATAAATATAAAAGAGAGGTTTATCTATAAACAAGAGAATTACAGAAAAATATTTTAAAGCAGAGTTAGTTCTTAGTAAAATAAAGCAATCATACAGGCCTCCAGATAAATGAAAAGTCTGATAAAACATATTTTATAGGATGAGAACTGAGAATGCAGCAATGAGCAAAGGTATAGGAAAATATAAAGAAGTATCAGTAAGTATTCTTCAAAATCATGCCAAGAAATTGGAAAATTTATATGACATAGATGATTTCTCAGAAAGTATCAATGGCAAAATATTTTTTCAGAAGTAAAAAATGACTTGAAGAGAAAAAGAAAATACAATAAGATTGATAATTGCAGAATATATTAAGAAAGTTACAAAATTGTGCCAAAAGAAGATATTTTCACAGTTGAATTCTTTAAAATCTTCAGATAAGTGTTTTAAGCACTATCTAAACAAGGTATAGAGAAAGGACTCTTTAAAAACTATTTCTAGGAACCCAACAAAGAATAAATAACAAAATATTTAGTGGGAAACCATTGATTTATGTTGTCCAATATGGCAGTCACTAACCCAATGTGGCAATTTCAATTTAATTTTAATTTAATTTAAGAATCAGTTTCTCAGTTGCACCAGTCACATTTCAATTGCTTAGTAGCCACATGTAGCTAGTAACCACCATGTTGGACGATGAAGAAATAGAACATTCCAGCCTTTATAAGTAGTTCTGGAAGAAAAATTTTGGTGAGTCTCTCCTTGCTAGATCATTACTGAAGGACAGAAAAAACCTGGTTTGACCTAATTGACTAAACCTGTTCCATCTGCCCACTTCTGGGACCAGGGCACAGGAATATTGGGAGAGACTATGATTTATGGCCCCTGTAGGACCTCAAGAGAAGATCAAAAATCTATGTCACCACACACTTTCAAATATGTTATGCTTCCCTGGCACAATAGCTTTCTGAGACAGATAGATACTGCACCAGTCTGAAAGAGTGGATACTGAGTCTCTCAGGAGTTAGCAATTTGCTTAACCTCATTGTGCCAGTAAATGTTAATGGGGGTCTTAAATCCAGCCTTCTAAATCAGGCCCACCATACTCTTAATAATGTATCACCCAGTTCTTACTCAGAGCAGGTATTTTGGCATCCTCTACATGCTTAGACCTATTGCTATACTGTTGTGCCATGCAACTGAAAGCTAATTTATAATCCAGAAGAGCCTGCAAAATCCAAGTGCACTCAAGCATTCAGTAGGCAGATTTTCAGTAATTATTATTGGCTCTTGCTTATTTGCCAGATTTGATAAACATTACAACATTTAATACACAATGTAGAAGCAGAAAGAGAGAGACAGAGGGGAGGGAGATATGTTTTGGTTAAAAAAAATAGTATAAAGTAAATAAAGGACATAATTTCCATCCAATTTTATATGAAAACAAATATTAATAGATAGTTTGGAATAATAAACTACTCTGGTAAAGTATCTAGCACATTCACTGACACATAGTAGGTACTCAGTAAGTGCTGTGGTTGTGTGTAGCTGCTAAAATTTAGAGAGCTGAACTGGTATTCCTCACATTCTACCAATAGCCAATGGCCCATTTTTCTTGGAAACTGGATATCTAAAGATAGACTCTAAGAAGAAATCAAAGAGCAGTCATAGTGTCAATGTAATATTTATCACTCTAGTGGCTTCCTTTCACTTGTATTATGTAGGAATTAATATTGGTAGAGTGTTTGAGTTTTTGCCCAAATAACTACAAACTAAACTGTAAAATAAGATATTCTCACTGCAATTTGCTGCTGTTCATCTCAATGAGCAGTGTCCATGCCCAAAGCACATACAATGGCAGATCTTATGATAGTGTAATGAAGAGATGACCCACAAAGTACCATGCTCATTTAATGCATGAATTCCCATCCCTAGTGGTGGTATTGACAGAACTACAGCATAGTACAGTGTATTACCAGGAAGGCCATATTTGGAGAAGGGCCTACGAGAGGTTTCTGCTTAGATATCAGTGGAAGGACCATGAGTACAGTTAACTATTTTTTATGAAACTAACTGAATGATTGGGGTGATGAAAAGGAGGGAGGTACATTAAAGTATTATTCCCTAAGAGTGATGAAGTTTGTCCCTCCGAGAAATTTGAAATTGCTCCTCCAAGCCTTTAGGCTTGGCTCAGGAAGTTTTTTTTCAGCATATTACAGAGGTACAAATATTTAGATCATGTATATTGTATTTGCCTCACCTAAGTCAGAGCTTCAAGCCTGTCCATCCCCCAGACAGTGCACACTGCACCCATTAGGTGTGAATACACCATTCCCTCTCCCCCTTCCACCTGCTTGACACCTGATGGATGTTACTACTATATGTGCATGTAAGTGTTGATCACTTAATACCAATTTGATGGTGAGTACATGTGGTGCTTATTTTTCCATTCTCGTGATACCTTCACTTAGTAGAATGGGCTCCAGCTCTATCCAGGACAACACAAAAGGTGCTAGATCACCATTGTTTTTTGTGGCTGAGTAGAACTCCATGGTATACACATATCACATTTTATTAATCCACTCGTGTCGCTGGGCGTTTGGATTGTTTCCACATCTTTGTAATTTTGAATCGTGCTGCTGTAAACATTCTAGTGCAGATGTCTTTTTTATAGAATGTCTTTTTTTTCCTTTGGGTAGATGTCCAGTAATGGGATTGCTGGATCAAATGATAGTTCTACTTGTAACTTTTTGAGGTACCTCTATATGACTTTCCACAGAGGTTGTACTAGTTTGCAGTCCCACCAGCAGTGTATGAGTATTCCTATCTCTCTACATTTATTGGTTTGGGACTTTTTGATAAAAGCCATTCTCACTGAAGTTAAGTGATATCTCATTGTGATTTTCATTTGCATTTCCCTGATGATTAGAGATGTTGAGCATTTTTTCATATGTTTGTTGGCCATTTGTCTTCTTTTGAGAAGTTTCCATTCATGTTCTTTGCCCACTTATTAATAGGGTTGTTTGATTTTTTTCCTTGCTGATTTTGCTGAGTTCTATATAGATTATAGTTATCAGCCTTTCATCAAATGTGTAGTATGTGAATATCTTCTCCAGTCCTGTAAGTTGTCTGTTTGCTCTTGTGGTAGCTATCTTGGCTGTGAAGCAGCTTTTTAATTTGATCATGTCCCATTTATTTATTTTTGTCGTTGCTGTGATTGCCTTTGGCATCTTTTTCATAAATTATTTCCCTAGACCAATGTCTATAAGTGTTTTTCTAATATTTTCTTCTAGAATTCTTATAGTTTCATGCCTTAGGTTTAAGTCTATTATCCAGTCTGAGTTGATTTTTGTGAGAAGTGAGAGGTGTGGATCCTGGTTCAGTCTTCTACATGTGGCTATCCAATTTTCCAAGCACCATTTATTGAATAAGATTTCTTTTCTCCAGTATGTTTTTGTTTGCTTTGTCAAAGATTTGATGGCTATATGAGGATAGTTTTATATTTGTGTTTCCAGTACTGTTCCATTGGTCTATGTCTCTGTTCTTGTGCCAGTTAATGCTGTTTTAGTTACCATAGGCTTGTAGTATAGCTTGAAATCTGACAAATTGATGCCTGCCAATTTGTTCTTTTTGCTTAAGATTGCTTTTGCCTTATGGGGTCTTCTCTGGTTTCATACATACGAAGTATAGAATTATTTTTTCTGGATCTGTGAAAAATGATGCTGGCATTTTAATAGGGATTGAATTGAATCTGTAGATCGCTTTGGGTAGTATAGACATTTTAACAATGTTGATTCTGTTGACCCATGAGCATGGTATGGTTTTCCACATGTTTGCATCCTCTACTACTTCCCTCCTCAGTATTTTGTAATTCTCCCTGTAGAGGTCTTTCCCCTCCTTAGTTAAATATATTCCTAGGTATTTTATTTTCTTTGTTGCTATTGTGAAGGGTATTGGAATTGATAAAAAGATTCAGCAAAGTTTCAGGTTACAAAATCAATGTACTGAAACCAGTAGCATTCCTATACGCCAACAAGAGTCAAACTGAGAACCAAATCAAAGACTCAGGAAAATATTAAACTGACAGTGACATACCAACTAGGTTGGAGAAAAGAATATCATAGATAAGAATACCAGTGAGAAGATTAGCAGTTCCAAAACACATGCTATAATGAAAGCAGGAGGGAACACAAAAGAACCTGTATAAGAAACATTGACAGTTTGATGAATTGATTTATTCATCCAGCCGAAACTGAATATCTCCTATAGCAAGACTTTGTTTTCAGTGAGATGGTAGGACAAAGATATGCAAAGAAATACAAAGAAAAACAAACCAAAAAACCTGGCACCTATGTTTCAAGAAATCACAGGTCAGGATAAAGATGTCAGAAAATAATAAAACTACACTAATGACTTCCATTTGGCAAAATCGGTGATGAGTAAAAAGAAACAAAATATGATAGTGAGATTTCTAGGCTACATGAGGAGAACTGACCAGGCAAAGAAACAACCTTTCTGTAACAAGAGATAAGGGATTTATATTTGTGGGCACATTTAAGATGCCAGAACAATCATGGTTGCTAAGGGTATGATAAGAGGATAAGACATAAATAGGATGAACCAAAGAGGTAAAATCAACACAAAAAATAAAATATAAAAAGTTTTATTTTTAGTTTAATTTTAACACAGGGTAGTGCATTGGAAGTACCAGGAAAAAGCACATATTCCTAGTGGTGAGGAGGAAATATTTATGGCATCATAAACATATGCAGTTCTGATGGTATAGGTTGTGATCTAAGAGAGATTGTTAATTAACTTTAAAAATTCCATTAAAAATTGTTCAATAAAGAAAGCCAACTATGCCATTTTGTAAATAAGAAAAGTTAAATGTTACACATTTAAAAATAGGCACAGGTGGTGAATCCAGGCTGCATCACTTGCTGTACTACTTGCATGTGTGATCATACATGGTGCATTTCTCCTTAATGAATTCTTTTTCTATACATTTGAAAGAAGTGTGACTCCATGCAGTTACCCTGCTCCTATCAAGCATGAAGAACTTCAAAAAGTGTACAAAATTAAGAAAGCAGGCTCACTTACATAGAAGCATTTTTTTTAAAAAATTGAAAACAAGTATATCCTATGTGCCAACCACTACACTTGGGCAATAGGAATTCAAAGATAAATAGGACACAGACCAATCTTCAAAAGCACCATAAGGATATACACATTGACATGCATATGGGAAAACAAAATGTTTGATAATGGCATTTATCTGCTTACAAAATACTTTTTCTTACTTTATTCCACTTGATTCTTACACTAATGCTATGAGATAGCAATTTAGTAATATTAGATTTATCATTTTTGTCTTGTGAAGACAAATGAGGAAACTGAGTCTTAGAGAGTTTTAGTGAATAGAGCATGGTTAGAATTTTTCAGGAATAAGAATCTTGGTTCTCTGACTGTGAATGATTGATTTTTGCACTGAAGTAATAATAGCCTTCTAAAAAGGAAATGGATTATAATGATGAAGATATAAAACAAGACTCCATATCTATCGAAAACCAAAAAAATCAATCATGTCACTCAGTGATTCAGTAGACTATTTGAAAATGCTGTTCCCATGGTATCATTTATCTTCATTGTTCAACTTATTTACTGATTTGACCAGACAATTTAGCATGGCCTTGACACAGCCCTACGGCTAAGCACATTGGAAAGATATTTTACCAGATGACTCAAAATGTCACTTACATGATCTGCCCAGATTGCCTTGCTGGCACTGACACATCTTTCTGAAATGAAACTATCAGACAAACGCAACAATGACAACATATCAGTGCAGATAATTAGCAAATGATAAAGATCAGGCTTTGGTACAGTCTTATTTCCATTTTAACAATGGCAACAGCAGAGAAGAGAGAGGTAGTAAAAGGATGGGAGAGACAACTAGGGACTCTCCCCATCCTTCTCAGCTCTCAAATTCCAGGGTCACCTTATAGGAAGCCCAGACATAGGTCATACTAGTTCCTTCTAGTGATAACGCTTTTGTGCTAAAGGGATACTAACAAAAATTTCCCTCACGATTGACAAACTCAGAGTAAATAGAAAATGAAACTGAAATTTGTTAAGTATCTACTGCATGTTAGGCCCTTTTACCCATTTAAAAAGTTACAATATAAGCACACATTTTCAGATACGGAAGCTGGGGCTCAGGGAGGTTACATACCTTACTCATGGTCAAACTCCAACTAATGGTGGAGGAACTGCTCTCTTAGGTCTGGGCATTACTATAATGCTAATCTGCAAAGTGCTTCTGAAGAACCTAACTGAGAATGATGGTCATGGAAAAGTCATCGATTCAAAGCTGACACTAAAGAGGTAGCAACTATCTGTAACAGTGAAGAAGAAAACACCCAGGATTATGAAAACAGTGAGCTTGGAATTGGGATTAGATGGAGATGTGTGTCGGTATTTATAAACTCAAGAGTTTAAGGGATCATGCAAGAAATATAGTTCAAATGCTCCTTTAATACTTAACATCTCTCCATAAGGTCCCACAATGCTGAGAAAGTTCCTGTACTCTGGGTTTGCCTATCATTTGAAACCGTATCTTCTATCTCCTGTGCCACACATCCTCTTAACTCCCCTTTCCTCTATCCACTGCTGCAGCAGCTTGGTTCAGGAGTGACTTGACATCTCTCAGCTGTCCAGTGTATACATTTCTTCCATAGTAGTTCTCACAGGCCATAGACAGAAATCTACAGGAACCCACTGGCACTCACTCATACAAAAATATGGAAATGTAAAGGATTTCCTAACTTCATGTTGCAACTCTGACCAATGTGGCATAGGAACTAGCTCTATTCCTTAAGCAGAAAATTCTCAGTTACTCAAATCAGTCAAGTTATTATACATGACCAATTTGAGGAATCAAGCAGAATTAAGCCCCAGTTGCCAGAGCAGTGAAAAGCTCAATAGTGCCCCTTGTATTTGTTTTCCTTCCTTTCCTCTTCCATAGTTTCCTTTTTCCCACTCCTGTTCCCTTGAATTACTTTCTAAAGCAAACTGGGTATACACACCTTTTTCTTTGGCTCTGTTTTCTGAAGATAGGGCACTTATGGACCAGCATGAAGAGAAACTCATTCCAATCCTGACCTAACATAGAATGAAGCCTCAAGACTTTCTGTCCTCATTCACTTACATTTTTAATAATTTTTATTTCAAAATATTAGTGGGTACAAGTGTTTTTGTTATGTGGACAAATTGTATAATGCTTGAGTCAGAGCTTTTAGGGTACCCATCACCAGAATAGCATACATTGTACCTGATAGGTAAGTTTTTACCCCTCACCCCCATCCCCTTCTTAATTTCCAATATCTTTTATACCACTTTATGATAATACGTACTCATTGACTAGCACCCACTTATTAGTGAGAACATGTATCGTTTGTTTTCTTTCTTGATCTTCTGCCTCGATAATCTGTCTAGTTCTGTTAGTGGAATTTTGAAGTCCCCAAATAATATGGCATTGCTGTTTATTTTTTTCCTTAGATCTAGTAAAATTTATTTTATGAATTTTGAGAGCTCATGTGTTAGGTATATATATATTTAGTATTTTTATATCTTCCTGTTGAATTTATCCCTTTTATCATTATATAATGACCATATTTGTCTTTTTTTTAAACCATTGTTGATTTAAAGTCTGCTTTGCCTGATATGAGAATAGCTACTACTGCTCACTTTTAGGTACCAATTGCATGGAATTTTTTGTCTACCCCTTTACCTTGAGTCTATGAGAATCTTTGTGAGTTAAGTAGTTAAGTATATTTCTTGGAAACAACATATAATTGAGTTGTGCAGTGGTGGGGTGTGCATTCTCTCTCTTCAGCCAACCTACATTTTTTAAGATGGGCATTAAGACTATACATATTTAATGTTAGTAGTGATATGTGAAATACTGTCATCATCATGATTTTGATTGTTATATAGTTGCTTTGTTCTCTCACTTGTGTTACTATTTTATGAGTTGTGAGTTTTAACATTTGGGTGCTTTCACACTGGTGGGTATTGAATGTTTTGTTCCATGTATAGAACACGTTTAAGTATTTCCTATAGGACATGTCTAATGGCAACAAATTCCCTTATTGTTTGCTTGTATGGGAAAGAGTTTACTTCTCCTTTATTTATGAAACTTAGTTTTGCAGGATTCAAGATTCTTGGCTAGCAGTTACTCTGTTTAAGGAGACTAAAGTTAGGACTCCATTCCTTTCTGGATTGTGAGGTTTCTGTTGAAAAGTCTGCTCTTAGTCTGATGGGTTTTCCTTTGCAAACTACTTGATGTTTTGGCCTCATGGCTCAGAGGAGTTTCTCCTTCATGTTACTTTGCCCTGTCTGATGACTATGTGCCTTGCTAATGTCCATTTTGCAATGAATATCCCAGGTGTTTGTTGAGCTTCTTGTATCTGGATGTCTAAATATCTAGCAAGATCCAGGAAATTTTCCTTAATTATTCCCTCAAATAAGTTTTGCAGGCCTTTTGCTTTGTCTTCATGACCTTCAGGTATACCTATGAGTTTTATATTTGGCCATTTTACATAATCCCATATTTCTCATAAATTTTTCATTCCTCTTGATTCTTTGCTCTTTATTTTTGACTGACTGGTTTAATTTGAAAGAATTATCTTCAAGCTCTGAAATTCTTTCTTCTGCTTGGTCTAGCCTATTCTTAAAACTTTCCACTGTGTTTTGTGTTTCTCTAAATGAATTTTTCACTTCCAGATGTTCTATTTGCTTTTTATTAATATATATATTAAATTTTTTATTCATTTCCTAAATTATTGTCTCTGTTTTCTATGAGTTGGTTTTTCATTTTCTCTTGGATCTCCTTGAGCTTCCTTGCAATCCATATTTGGATTACTTTATCTGTCATTTCAGTATTTTCATTTTGGTTGGGTTGCATTGCTAGAGAGGTGGTATGATCTTTTGTGAGGGTTTCTCTCACTCTGATTGTTTATACTTCCAGAGTTCTTGTGCTGATTCCTTCTCATCTGGTGAATTTGTCACTACTTGTTTTTGGATTTTCCTTTGTTTAGATGGGACTTTTTTTTTCTTCTTCTTAAGGGTGTACCTGTAGCATATGTTGCTTAAGGACCTTTGGCTTTGCTTGTGAGTACTTGTGATGGGGGTCTGGGTTCTGGATGAATAACTTGATTATAGATATCCTTAGTGTGGTGGTCTTCTCAATTACCAGTTATTTGTAAGCTGTAGTTGTGGTATACTATGTGTGTGGGCAGATTCCTGGTCTCTTGTCAATAAGGGGAGATGGATGTCTTTGAAATCCTTTCTCTTTCTCCAGCTCTGTGCTCTTCTTAACAGTATGAATTATATTGTGATGCCAAGTTTAATCTCTAAGTCAGGAGGTGCTGCTCGTGGGTAAGAGTCAGCCAAAGCCTTTTCCACGAGGCTCCTCAGGGGTTGATCTCTGCTGAAATCTTGCTCCTTTTTCTTCTGCTCTGCAATGCCTTCCCATGGAATCTTTGGTAGATTCTAGCACTTTTCTCAAGAATTACACCTAGGCTATGTTTTTTTAACCTAAAATTTCTCCTTCTTTCTAAGAGAATCTAATGACCAATGTCTCTAGTCAGGGATCTTGTCTCTCCTATCTCATTTACTTGCATTTGATTAATTTCTATACGCCTAGCAACTGACACAGACTTTCATCCCCTAAAAGGAATTCATAATGTCTAATCAATGGATAGATGAATGAAAAAAACACCGAAGCAAATATGGTCAAGGTAAATGTGCTTTGAATTAGAGTGATTTCTAAGGTTGAAGAAAAAAAATCCCCAACAAGTTACAGGCAATACTAATTATAGGCAAAGTGGGAAACAGGAAGAAGTGTAAGGTTTATCCATTTCTCATCATGATGCATTAGGACTCTAATTATCTTATACTAGTGTAAAATCAGTTAACTTATATTGTTAATTATGATAATAATTATTTTTAAATATTCTATTTTCACATTTGGAATCATATTATAAATAAATGGACTCAAAGAATATAGTAATAAACTCCATAAAGGTGTTCTCTCCAGTTACACTAGCTGACATAAGAAAAAAAAAAGAATGAAAATAGAAATATTAGGAAACTGTATGATGTAAGGTACAATTCTTGTGATATTAACATATATATTTATTTCTACCTGAGAAAAATAGTTTCTAGTCTTGGGTCTGCATATGTCCATGCATATGCTAACCCTATTGAGATCTGGGATAGTAGCATGAACAAAAATCTGATTCTGGCACTTGGAAATGTGCCTAAGAGGAAATAGAAAAAATCCATTTGCTCTTTGGTTGGGCATCTACCAACTAGAAGGCCATGCATAAAAAACAAACAAGCAAAAACACCCCAAAAATGATACATTTATGTCCTGGACTCAGAGGGACAAAATTCTCCAGGCTTTGACTTAAAATACATGGTTTGACTAGATTAGTAGCTGTGTACTTTGCTAATGATAAAAACAAGGCTGTTAATTCTTGGTCTACTTGCCTTAGAGGGTTGATGATAGTATCAAATAAATATATACATGATAAGGAAATTTTAATAGTACACTATCACATATATTTGAAGTATTATTGCTGATGTGAGCCCATCCAGATCAGGTACCATGCCTGATGTTTGTATTTTTCAGGGCTTCTGGCTTGAGCTACTGGAGAAGTGAGGCTTTTGTAATTGAGTAATCAGAAGATTAAGAAAATAATTCAAAGGTTGAAGGAACTGATCAACAGTATATGATTAAAGGAGGATATGTAGTTCATCTTTCTGTTAAACAATACCTAATATATGGTCAGGACTGCTAA
Source organism: Lepilemur ruficaudatus (assembly GCA_963574885.1). Classification (NCBI taxonomy): domain Eukaryota; kingdom Metazoa; phylum Chordata; class Mammalia; order Primates; family Lepilemuridae; genus Lepilemur; species Lepilemur ruficaudatus. Next base: position 11,751 of record CAUYRT010045565.1, read on the forward strand.
CATGTATTTCAAAGGGGTAGATAGCAAAGATGGGGAAAAAATTATTTCAGTTGATTACAAAAATAAATAAGTGAGAACATTGAAAATGAAATGAAAAAATATCTGGATATTAGAAAATGATCAAAGTTCTCTAAATTGGGATCTTTCAAGATGAAATAAAAAAGCCTAGGTTTTCTATCTTTAGTCCACTTAATTATTGAGGTGGTCTCCATATATTAACATATATTTTCTAATATCATAATTTTTCCTCCATATTAGACATTCATCCTGAATTAGTATCTTATCCTTTTAATTTAAACTATTATGGGAGAAATTTAAACTATTTAATTTAAGCTATTATGAGGATCACCAAATATGTTATTGTTTATTTCAAGAAGCCATTTTTTTTTTACCACTTTCCTCTTTTTTCTCCTTACCCTCAATGAACTTTTTACTTCATAGTTTCCTTGAGAAATACTTCTGTGAGTGTAGGAGTGGAACGAATTGAAAAAGATCAAATTTAATAGAATTTAAACTAAGTGAAGGGAGAGATAGCTCCAGTCACAGCAGTATCAAGGGAGATGAACAAGACCAAGAGAGATTTTGGAAACTAAACTACTAGAAATGCTCCATAAATTTTGCAAAGGCAAATGTCTGTTCTATTTAACTTGAAATAAGATAGAATTGAGTCAATGCAATTTATAGTAATATTTTTTTTTAATTCATAGAGGCACACATCAGTATTTTTTTTCTGGCAAACATATTTGATTCAAAGGTTAAAATAGAAAGAATTAAAGTCTTCCTTTTCTGAAAACAGCAAGACTCTGCAGATTCAATAAAGAACTGGCATTTTACTAAAATGAGGCAAAACTTTTTTGATCTTTTTCAAAGAATAAGCCATAAGCAAAATTGTGACATTGGACAGGTTTGTCTTCAGCATTGCTTTGAACATATCCTGGTTGGTCCAGAGCCCTGAATTTCTCTCTTTTCATTTCTGGGAGTCACTTATTTGGATTCTCCTTAGGCTTTAGCTCACTTGGCAGGGCCTGATGATAACAAAAAATGATGTTGAGGTCTTTCATTATAGCTCAGAGCAGTCCATGTGCATTTGATTTTCCCAATTTTCCCAGGAATTTTGATGCTTAAGGCAGAGGTTCATTTTTATCCCACTCTCCCTGTTACACTGAAGTCTTCATGTTCTGGTTCTTTTGATCCTGGAATCAAAATTATCCATCTGTGCCTCTTTGCATCTGGTAACTGTGCAGGGATTTCATCTTTAATTACAACTTTGCCAAGTTGTGAGTTCTTACATCAGTCACCTACCCTATTTGATTCTCTGTTTCCTCTAATTTTGTCTAATCAGACAAGATGATCTCGAATCTTCTGTCCCATGATTTTAAACAATGTTTCTCAAACTCAGCATTATTGACATTTTCACAAAAATAATTCTTGTTTCTGAGGGGCTGCCCTGTTCATAATGGAATATATAGCAGCACCTCTGACCTCTATACAAGGTGCCAGTAGCAAATAGGACCCTAGCCCCAGGTTGCACAATCAAAACTGTCTCCAGACATTGCTGAATATTCCCAGGGTGGGGGTAAAATTGCCCACATTTGTGAACCATCATTCTAACCCCAACATCAACTACAGTGTTTCCTTTTACAAAATGCTAACGTAAGTGTCTTGCAATTGTCTCAAAGAAATTCCTTAAGTATAAACTATCCTAAAATATGAATCCCATATTCAGTAGAATTCCATTGTCTCCTTTACGATTCCTGCATATTGCAAGTGATTTCTTTTCCCTTCTCTTTATTTATATGATGATTCTGCACCACCAGATGTGGTCTCATCAAGGATCCTCTGACAGTGGCCCCTTGAACCAGGCAACTTGCAATAGCTGGTGCTGCTACATTGAGCTATGATATCTTTTTCTGTGGTTGCAAGTAGGCCTGTTTGCCTCAGTCTTTGTGACATCTGGTTGTCCCCTCCTCCTCCCTGAAATCCTCTCTGTACACCCGCATCACCTCACTGCGTTCCCACACAGGAAAGTGGTTCACAGTTTCCTTTTTGTGGTTTACTGCACTGTGAGGACTGGTGACTGTTGAGGGGAGACATATCAGTGAGGAACTGTTTTTCCAGCTGGACTTACCTGAAAGTGACCACAGCACTGTGTTCTGTCTGTGTCCACATCTGTGCACTAGGGTGGTTGAAGAAAATGTAGGGATAATGAATAATCAGTTCGTGCATAGTTTGAAGCAATAAAAGGAATATTTGCAGATTTGTTTCATATTTATGCGATTTTTTATAATTTAATTCAAGGCATGCTATATAATGTTAACATTTTTTAAAAAAATTCCTAGCCATTACTTTATATAATTCCTAATTATAACCCCATATTGATTAAAGCATATTGATACATGTTGAAGAGATACAACAGATGTTTTTGTTTCTATTTTGTCAACAGTGCTAACCTTTTGGACTTTTAAAATAACCATTTATTCCCATTATAGGACCCTTTTAGAGGGATTGTTTTATTTGTATTGCCAGGGTGCAAAATTTTTTTCCATAAATACAGTCTCTGGACACCTCATGTGCACAGATTTATTGAAAGTGACAGTCATGAGGTATTATAAGCAAAAGAGATCTCTCCCACTTAGAGATTTGGTAATTTGTGCAACCTCTGATGTGCAATAATACTTCCACTCTGCATGCCTTCATTCCTCTAACACCTCTGCCTCCACTGGTAAATATCAATGAGAAGAGCTATTATAGCTAGTAAGCACACTAGTTCCTCTTAGCACAGTTACTGCATTTAATAAATTCAAAATTAATTAATGGCCTGTTTGTTCTATAGAGTCTGCTACTGGGCAAGGCTAACTGGGACTAGACCTTTATATAATATTCACTGGGGTGTAGCCCAGCCGGGGCCATGCAGAAACCAAGGAAGACAGCTTATCATTACTGAGCACAAGATGAGATACGCAGTCTGAACTGTAAGAAGCAGAAGTCCAAATCTGCCCATCCATGTCTTTTCTTAATTCCTCAACCCTGGGTGCAAAAACTACCCTCAAGAAATACATAAGAGAAATAGAACAAACACAAACACACAGAGAGGGAAAATGCATTAAAAAATTCAGCAATATATGTCTACATCCAGGCCCAGTTCATCACTAGATGGAATGACCCACATAACTGGAAACTGGTATCATGAAGAAGAAAGCACCAAATAGGACTCATTTTCTGAGATCATAGGATGAGCCCATCTTTAAAATCCTGCCAACAAATATATTCTCCATCTTCGTAGAAGGACCCTCACAGTGAGAATTCCTTTGTATATGATCCCCTGGCTGCTTTTAAATCACGTTTTTGGAAAATATCTTTATTGAAATATAATTCATATACCATATACTTCACCTATTTGAAGTATACAATTCAATGCTTTTTCATATCTCACATTATTAAAATTTTTAAATTGTAGTAAAACATATAAAACAAAATTTAGCATTCTAATTATTTTTAAGTGTATAATTCAGTGGCATTAATTATATTCACTATGCTTTGCAGCCATTACTTCTATTTCCATCTTTGCACATCACACACATCATATGGAAACTCTGTGACCATTCTGCAATAACTCCCTCTTCCTCTTCCTCACCCTAGCTCTTGATAATTTCTGATCTACTTTCTGTCTCTCTGTGAAATTTCCTATTCCTTACTTCTTGTAAGTGGAATCAAACAATTTTATTTTGTGTCTGGCTTATTTTATGCAGCATAATGTTTTCAAAGTTCTTCCATATTGTAGCATGTACCAGAACTCCCTTCATTTTTATGGCAGAGTAATATTCCATTGTATGTAAATAAAATATTGTATTTTATTTATCAATTCATGTGTTGATGGACATTTGAGTCATTTCCACTTTTGGCTATTGTAATAGAGCTATAATGGACATTGATGTACAAGTATCTGTTGGAGTCTCTGTTTTCAATTCCTTTGGGTATATACCCAAGAGTGGAATGGCTGGTTTGTAGGGCAAGTGCATGTTTAGCTTTTTAAGGAACTTCTAAACTAGTTTTCATAGTGGCTGCATCATTTTACATTTCTACCAGCAATGCATGAAAGTTTCGATTTCTCCATATCCTTGCCAACACTTGTTATTCTTTTTGTTTTTTAGACCATCCTGGGGATGTGAAAAAGTATCTCATTGTGATTTTGATTTACATTCCTCTAATGATTAGTGGTGGTGAGCATCTCCTTATGTGCTTACTGGTCATTTGTATATCTTCTGTGAAAAATATCTGTTCAAGTCCTTTGATCATTATTTTAACTCAGCCTGTAGTTTTGCTGTTGAGTTGTAGGAGTTCTTTATATATTCTTGATACTAACCACTTTCAGATATATGATTTCCAAGTGTCTTATCTCGTTCCATAGGTTGTCTTTTCATACTTTCCTAATAGTTTATCTTGGTACACAAAAGTTTTTAATTCAGTGAAGTCCAAATTACATATTTTTTCTGTTAAATAACTTTTAATAAAGCAGAAGTTAAAAAGAAGATGGCATTGGAACTTCTATTTTTTTACTTTTAAGAAACATTATTTGAAATTACTGTTCTATTTGTTTATCCAAAATTT